>JAUZTA010047449.1:0-12476 GCA_034780835.1 Ctenochaetus striatus | reverse complement strand
TATTTAAAAGAATTTTTAATTTAATTACTTGAATTGAAATAGGATGGCCTAACCAATAAAAATATCAAAATCAAACATGTTTGTTTCTTTGTTGGTTTGTTCTTAAACTCTATTAATGCACATTTGGTTTTGATTTTACCAAAAGCCTGAATTTAAAACATTTTTGCAGTTTTTTTCTTGTTGAAAAACCAAACTGGCAGTGGTGAAAAAAGTAATTAAGCACAATTTACCAAAGTATTTCACCACATTTATTTTATTATTTCAGTCGCTGTTTAACATCAGATTAAACCTAGAAAACTGAAATCAACAAATAAATTATATATAAACAGGACACTATCGATCCCTGGGTAAATATTCATAAGCAAAGTTTAATGTCACGTTTTGTTTTTTTATTTTTATTTTTCACGTTGTAGTTAAAAACTGAGGAATAAAACCATGAAATGAGGAATTGTGCAGTAAACAAAAGTAGACGAGGAAAAATATTTTTTATGATTAAGATTTTGTAAAGAAGCGGCAGACTTTGCACACAGTCGGCGTCACATTAACCGAAGCGACTGCATGTTGAGCTCACCATCACATCAGGATCTGCAAGAGGAGCGTCTGCACATATTGTTTTAGAAATGCAGGTAAAAGTACAGATTGTAAAACATGAGAGAAAAACACTGAGCAGCTTCATGTAGCTTCATGTTAAAAGATTTTTCCAGGCAGTTTGAAGCTTCTTCTGAGGGGAAAAAGCAGGAAAACATTTATGTTTTAGTGTTAATTTGTGACAAATGCCAAGAAAACTAATTACCACTAACACTGCAGTAAAAATGTGTTTTAGTAGTTTTCTTTCCTTTTGTCCACTTCCTTGTTCCTCCTCTTCTTTCTACGAACCTGTTAGCAAACAGTTAAAACTTCCTCTATTTACAAACTAAAAGGAGAAGAAAGAAAACTGGTCTTTGTCTTCACACAAACTAACTTCTTACTCATGACTGAGTCAGGTTTCTTCGGCATTTTTCTCACATGGTCATCAACTGTGTCCTCATGATTCAAGTTTTTCCCTTTTATTTTAAACGTGTTCCCTCTAAATTTGTGCAACAGTTCTTATTAAACTGTGGGCCAGTGGTGAGTAAATACTCAGAACCTTTAATGAAGTAGTGCAGTACAACACTATAAAACTGACTATTACAAGTAAAAGTTCTGAAGTCAAATTTTAATTTAAAAAGTAAGTCAATGGAGCTACCAAAAAAAAAAAAAGTTAAATCACTCTCATGAAATATGACTTACGTAAAAGAACAAAAGTACTTCATGAACAAACTACTATTACAAGTTACTTGTTTCACTACCCACTCCTCGTAGAAGTACTCCAGAGAAATTTGCTTTAAGAGTCAAAAGTAAAAGTAGTCTTTTTGCAAAATTATCCCTTTGAGAGTGTTACATTTGACCCTTTGGTGCCAAAGGGTGATATTTTAAGCCGTGTTAGCATGCTAGCAGCAAGGGTTAGCAATGTCGGCCCACAACTATCCAAGTTATTTCAAGGATGAATTTAAAAACTTTTGCTCTAGTGCCATCATCAGATCAAAACATCTGTATGTCCAGTCCTCTGGACCAAATATTCTAAATCCATAATACTGCATCGCATAATCTGCGTGAATATTTTGTTGTATATCACTAAATGTAAAGTATATGGACTGTAGATTAGATTAGATTTTACTTTATTAATCCCACGATGGGGAAATTTACATGCCACGGCAGAAAGAGGAACAGGGATGTGAATTATGCGCAAAAAATAAAAGGTGCTAAATAAATAACTAACTAGCTGCTAATACGTGCGATGCAAGAAAAAGTGCATTTACCCCTTGAAATGCAGTGAAACAGAATTTTCATGTAGCATTAAACTGAAATTACTAAGCAATATTCAAGTAAACCCTCCTCAAAATAATGTAGTTAACCACAGCACTTGAGTAAACATACTTGGATACTTTTCATGAACTTTGAGGCTCCTCAGGGAATGACACTCAGCCCACTACTCTTTCTCTTGTTTATTAGAGATTTACCCACTTTATGTGTAAACTCTTAAAACCTTCTTTCTCTGACGCTGCTGGTGATCACTTTGAAAATCAAACATATAAATACAACTTGTTAATTTATCTCTATGCTGAAGATTACAGGATAAAGAAAAGAGGGTAAATGTGTAAAAAAGAGAGTAAAGTTAATTGTTTTGATAATTCAAACAGTCTCTTTCTGTGAAATAAAAAAAAGTCTCAGTTTATTCTTAGAAACTCTGCACTGATGTTTCTGGTTTTAAAAAAGGAAGTTAAAAAACACAAAATGCAAATCAAGCAACTTACAACACCAAACGACTACTACCTACTAATACTGCAAATAATGTAAATGGTGTAACTGTAACTGTAACTACTGCCAGTCAAATACTACAATACACATTGTATTATTTTCATGCTAATACTGATGCTACTACTGCCCGTTCCATTAGTATCCTGACTAATATGTACCACTATTGCTATTGTAAGACTACACAGAGATGTACTATCCTTCAAACTACTCTTTATAGCACTACTACTACAAGCTAATACCACCGTTACCTCTACTTCAGTCAACTAAACTCATTGTCTGAAAGCTGAATCTGAATCCTTCTTTTGTACAACCTCAGATGAAGGAACGGAGTTCTTTCTCCACATTAAATCACTTTAAGCACAAGTTTGTTGTTTTTATATTCAGTGTTGTTACATAAAAACAATGAAACACTTTGGTAGCACATAGCTGGTTTATATACTTTATAAAAGATGCATCCTGCACACAGACACCTCAACAAACAAACACACTTTGACCCACAATGGCACACACACACACACACACACACACACACACACACACACACACACACAAAGGACATGTTAGACATTTCTGCACTTCCACCACTTATGCTAGCTAGCAGTTAGCTGATGTGTGCTAACTTCACCAGCTAGCTTGCTAAGCTAACTTGCTAACTAAGGTTTTGTTAACACAGTTACATGGACAGATGTTTGCATCTGACAGATGGATGCAGTGTTGGCAGACTTACAGCTAAACTTTTGGTTTAGTTTGTCTCAGGCTACATGATAAATATTAGCATGTTTTAATTAATGTGGCAAACAAACATGAAGGCCACAAACTTGAGTATGCAGACTAAATAAATGTTTTTTGATTTTTGCATGTGCTGTCAACGCACAAATGAATCAGAGGAGCTGCTCACAGACATTAGTTCAAAATGGCAGCTAATTATTAAAAAAGCAAACAAAACACTTTAGACTTTGCTTTTTTGTGAAGTTCAGTGGGATTTGACCCCATGACAAACCAGAAAGTTTTAGTTCACATGCTGCGTTCTGTATGTAAATAGGTCACAGTTTAGTTTATTCTTATGACATTCAAACACCAAGAAAACTCAGAGCTTTAACCACAGCTTCTGTGTCGGTGCACAGTATTCAACATCTCAGAATTTATCAACAGAAGTGTTCATGAGAACGGATGAGGAAGTGAAAAAGTGTAACAACATTTGTCCTTTCACTTGAGCTAACCTGCTGATGCAACAGCTTTCATTCCAGCTGCTGAATCACAGCAGCAGCTGCACCGATGTAAAATAATGAGAAATTAAATATATAAACTTTTAATTACAAACAAATCCCTACTTTTGTTGAAGTCACTTGTCAAATAAAGTTATTGTTTCTTTTTGTGTAATAAGTTACAGCTTCTTTCTGTCTTCAAGACAGCCAGCGTCACCCCAGTCAGTTCAGATCGGCAGTCTCTCCTCCTCCACTCCGGTGCTCAACACCGGAGTCCCCCAGGGCTGTGTGCTCGGCCCCCTTCTGTTCACACTGTACACCCATGACTACTGGACACACTGATTTTATGCCGTATATTGAACCTTGTGAAAATATCACTTTAATATGCACTCTGGTTACGTGAAAATAAAATACTGACGGAGAGGACAAAAAAAAAATGTTTTTAGCTTTGTTTTAACTTTTGTGGCTGATGTTTCGTGTTTGCCGTAAGCTGTGCAAGCACATTTAAAGAAAGTAGATGTTGTTACCTTTCAAATAAAGTCTCACTCTTTCATTTTGGCCTTACAGTTGTTCTGTTCTTAGGTTTTCAAGGCGTGTACAAAAGAATAGAGTGGATGGTAACAGGTGAAGATGCAACTCAGCTGTACAAACCTCAAAAATTATTTAATAATAGCATAATTAATATTTTTTTCACATGATCCACTGCAGCTTTTGACTAAATACAACTTCTTTAGATTAAACTGTTTAAATATTTCACGTTTTTCGGACATGCTAGACATTTTTCATAAGTTTGATTATCAACTTACAAATTCACTGAAGCATAAATTTGTTTTTTGTTAAAAGCTTTTCCATGTAGCTGTTTCAAAAAGTTTAAGGATTAATGTCTACAAGTTTTCTTTGTAATTTAAAAATAGATCCAAGGCGTAAGAAAGCAGAAGTACGTGGCTCAGAGGGAAACTCCGGACTCTTTCTACGAACGGAGGCTTCAGCTGTATATAAAGGAGGCAGAGCAGAGCAGAACTCAGATCAGCTCAAACCTGAAGAGTTCAGCCTTTTCATCCAAACAGAAGCTCATCTGTCCACGAAGGAAACATGAAGGTCCTGCTGGCTCTCATGCTGCTGCATCTGATCTGCTTCATTCATGTCTTCTCTGTCGGTCAGTAAGTCTGCTGCATTTCACCGGAAGCTGTCGGTCTGCACTGCATTCGAGTTTATTAAATATGTGTTTGTTTTTTTTACAGTTCCAGTTGCTCCGGTGTTACAAGTTTGCTGCCCGAACTCGACTGAGATGGCAATCCCAAGGGGAAGAGTGAAACACGTGGGAAGGAGCAACTGTGGAGTCAAAGCCATTGTGTGAGTATTTCAATTATTTTACACTTGAGATTTTATTTAGAGAAATGAGAGAAATGTGCTGTTTTTCTGTTTCTTAACTTTAGCAAAAAGATATATCTTGAGGTAAAAATACTCCTTTGGAATCTTTAGGGAAAACATTAGCAAAGTATATTTTTATATTAAAGCTTAAGGTGTACTGATACTAAAGAACAAGTACAGCACAATATGAAGAGAAAAACTGTTTGTTGACAATTCAAGCAACAATAAAAGCATACTTTATTTTATTTTATTTTTTTCCTATATTTTAATAGTAATTTTGTATGTACCGTAACTTCCGGACTATAAGCCGCTACTTTTTTCACATGCTTTGAACCCTGCAGCTTAAACTACAATGCAGCTAATTTATGGATGAAAATAAACAAGAAAGTGTGAGACGAAATAATTCCGAGGCTGTTAAATTGCGACACTGAAGAAGACAGCTTTAGTGATTTTAGTTATTAAATTTAGTGGGCGCAGCTTCATGTACGGCTTAGAGTCCGAAAAGTACGGTAATTAATGTGCAAGTCTGTCAGTAGCAGCTACAATAAAACTAGTGTCTAGAGTAAAACTAGGGTCATATAGTAGATGATGTAAAAGCACTATAATTCCATTGCTGAATTTGTTATACTTATGTAAAGTAAAAATGTCTCAAAATTCACTTTAAACCTCTAAAAGTGATTGTAGGACATAACAAGCAATAATCAGTTTTAAAATTCCTAAAAACATCAGATAAGAACAAAAACTAATATTTTAATCACTATGATAATTGTATTTGTGTTATAAGATTATCCAAAACAAATTCATCTCTTGCATTTTTGAAGACTCTCCACAAGGGGGAGCCAGACCTTAATGAGATGTGTGTTCTTGTGCCTTTACTGTGGTTTAATAAGTGTCTGTTTGTTTAATACAGAGTCACAACTGTGTGCGACAAGAAACTCTGCCTTAAAGCCGGATGGAAATGGAGTGAAAAACTGCTCAATGACTTTCAGAAGCAAGCTGCAAACAAGATGCTAAAGTCTCATTTCAACAAAACAAATTGTGACCAGAATTAAAAAATGGCTTCAGTGATGACAAATGCAAGAGCCAGAAAATCATCTGTGATGAGAAAAGAACTGCTGCACGTGACTGAATTTACATGAGCCGATATATTTTGTATTTAAATATGTCCATTTGTGTTCTAATTTAACATTGCACTGATTTTCAAGAGATAATTTAAGAGGATGTTTAATTATTGTTACAAGATGTTTTGCCCCTTTCTGAATAAAAACTTTATTTTTGACTCTGTGTTCTGCTCACTTTAATTTCAAAGCTAGAGAGTGAAGGGCCAAACTTCCTTTTTTTAGTTCAGAGTGGACAATAAAATGACCTTCAGCCGAGCTCATTGTGGCTCTTTAATATTTATACTGAATAAAAATGTGCATAACTACCTGAGTACAACAGCACAGCGATACATTTGGTAAAGTTGCTGTACTTGTACTGTTTTGAGGTACTTTACCCAGGTATTTTAATTTTCTGCAGCTTCATACATCAGCTCCAGTGAAGTTAAATCACTCCCATGAAATATGACTTACGTAAAAGAACAAAAGTACTTCATGAACAAACTACTATTGCAAGTTACTTGTGTTCCTACCCACTCCTGGTAGAAGTACTCCAGAGAAATTTGCTTCAAGAATCAAAAGTAAAAGTAGTCTTTATGCAAAATGACCCCTTTGAGAGTGTTACATTTGACCCTTAGGTGCCAAAGGTTGATGTTTTAAGCCGTGTTAGCATGCTAGCAGCAAGGGTTACTAATGTCGGCCCACAGCTATCCAAGTTATTTCAAGGATGAATTAAAAAACTTTTGCTAATCCACTGACAATTGCCTCTAGCGCCATCATCAGATCAAAATATTTGTATGTCCAGTCCTCTGGTTTGTGACCAAATACTCTAAGTCTATAATACTGCATCATATATTCTGAGTGAATGTTTTGTTGTGTACCTAAATGTAAAGCATATTAACTGTAGATTAGATTAGATTTTACTTTATTAATCCCACAATTGGGAAATTTATGTGCCATGTCAGCAAGAGGAACAGGGATGTGTGAAAATCATTCCATTAAAAAAAAAAAGCTTTATACACACTCTTAATTTTTTAAAATCAGGGTTGTACAATGTTGTGTATGTTGTGTAATATGCACAACAAAAGTAAAATAAAATTAAAGGAAACTCAGCCTCTCTTGTTCTAACTTGAATATAATTAATTCAGTTTCGATTTCAGGCAGATTTTGAATGCGTTCATGAGTCAATTGGAATATTTATTGGGCATACTGATAAATACATTTTATGCCGCATATTGAACCTTGTGAAAATAATAGTAATTAAGTAATTAACGAAATAACCAATTAAGTTTTAATTCACGTGCTTAAGTGAATTAAAACACACAAACACACACACACACACACAGACAAAGGACATGTTAGACATTTCTGCACTTCTTCCACTTATGCTAGCTAGCAGTTAGCTGATGTGTGCTAACTACACCAGCTAGCTTGCTAAGCTAACTTGCTAAATAATGTTTTGTTAACACAGTTACATGGACAGATTTTTGCATCTGTTTCGACAGATGGATGCAGTGTTGGCAGACTTACAGCTAAACTTTTGGTTTAGTTTGTCTCAGGCTACATGATAAATATTAGCATGTTTTAATTAATGTGGCAAACAAACATGAAGGCCACAAACTTGAGTATGCAGACTAAATAAATGTTTTTTGATTTTTGCATGTGCTGTCAACGCACAAATGAATCAGAGGAGCTGCTCACAGACATTAGTTCAAAATGGCAGCTAATTATTAAAAAAGCAAACAAAACACTTTAGACTTTGCTTTTTTGTGAAGTTCAGTGGGATTTGACCCCATGACAAACCAGAAAGTTTTAGTTCACATGCTGCGTTCTGTATGTAAATAGGTCACAGTTTAGTTTATTCTTATGACATTCAAACACCAAGAAAACTCAGAGCTTTAACCACAGCTTCTGTGTCGGTGCACAGTATTCAACATCTCAGAATTTATCAACAGAAGTGTTCATGAGAACGGATGAGGAAGTGAAAAAGTGTAACAACATTTGTCCTTTCACTTGAGCTAACCTGCTGATGCAACAGCTTTCATTCCAGCTGCTGAATCACAGCAGCAGCTGCACCGATGTAAAATAATGAGAAATTAAATATATAAACTTTTAATTACAAACAAATCCCTACTTTTGTTGAAGTCACTTGTCAAATAAAGTTATTGTTTCTTTTTGTGTAATAAGTTACAGCTTCTTTCTGTCTTCAAGACAGCCAGCGTCACCCCAGTCAGTTCAGATCGGCAGTCTCTCCTCCTCCACTCCGGTGCTCAACACCGGAGTCCCCCAGGGCTGTGTGCTCGGCCCCCTTCTGTTCACACTGTACACCCATGACTACTGGACACACTGATTTTATGCCGTATATTGAACCTTGTGAAAATATCACTTTAATATGCACTCTGGTTACGTGAAAATAAAATACTGACGGAGAGGACAAAAAAAAAATGTTTTTAGCTTTGTTTTAACTTTTGTGGCTGATGTTTCGTGTTTGCCGTAAGCTGTGCAAGCACATTTAAAGAAAGTAGATGTTGTTACCTTTCAAATAAAGTCTCACTCTTTCATTTTGGCCTTACAGTTGTTCTGTTCTTAGGTTTTCAAGGCGTGTACAAAAGAATAGAGTGGATGGTAACAGGTGAAGATGCAACTCAGCTGTACAAACCTCAAAAATTATTTAATAATAGCATAATTAATATTTTTTTCACATGATCCACTGCAGCTTTTGACTAAATACAACTTCTTTAGATTAAACTGTTTAAATATTTCACGTTTTTCGGACATGCTAGACATTTTTCATAAGTTTGATTATCAACTTACAAATTCACTGAAGCATAAATTTGTTTTTTGTTAAAAGCTTTTCCATGTAGCTGTTTCAAAAAGTTTAAGGATTAATGTCTACAAGTTTTCTTTGTAATTTAAAAATAGATCCAAGGCGTAAGAAAGCAGAAGTACGTGGCTCAGAGGGAAACTCCGGACTCTTTCTACGAACGGAGGCTTCAGCTGTATATAAAGGAGGCAGAGCAGAGCAGAACTCAGATCAGCTCAAACCTGAAGAGTTCAGCCTTTTCATCCAAACAGAAGCTCATCTGTCCACGAAGGAAACATGAAGGTCCTGCTGGCTCTCATGCTGCTGCATCTGATCTGCTTCATTCATGTCTTCTCTGTCGGTCAGTAAGTCTGCTGCATTTCACCGGAAGCTGTCGGTCTGCACTGCATTCGAGTTTATTAAATATGTGTTTGTTTTTTTTACAGTTCCAGTTGCTCCGGTGTTACAAGTTTGCTGCCCGAACTCGACTGAGATGGCAATCCCAAGGGGAAGAGTGAAACACGTGGGAAGGAGCAACTGTGGAGTCAAAGCCATTGTGTGAGTATTTCAATTATTTTACACTTGAGATTTTATTTAGAGAAATGAGAGAAATGTGCTGTTTTTCTGTTTCTTAACTTTAGCAAAAAGATATATCTTGAGGTAAAAATACTCCTTTGGAATCTTTAGGGAAAACATTAGCAAAGTATATTTTTATATTAAAGCTTAAGGTGTACTGATACTAAAGAACAAGTACAGCACAATATGAAGAGAAAAACTGTTTGTTGACAATTCAAGCAACAATAAAAGCATACTTTATTTTATTTTATTTTTTTCCTATATTTTAATAGTAATTTTGTATGTACCGTAACTTCCGGACTATAAGCCGCTACTTTTTTCACATGCTTTGAACCCTGCAGCTTAAACTACAATGCAGCTAATTTATGGATGAAAATAAACAAGAAAGTGTGAGACGAAATAATTCCGAGGCTGTTAAATTGCGACACTGAAGAAGACAGCTTTAGTGATTTTAGTTATTAAATTTAGTGGGCGCAGCTTCATGTACGGCTTAGAGTCCGAAAAGTACGGTAATTAATGTGCAAGTCTGTCAGTAGCAGCTACAATAAAACTAGTGTCTAGAGTAAAACTAGGGTCATATAGTAGATGATGTAAAAGCACTATAATTCCATTGCTGAATTTGTTATACTTATGTAAAGTAAAAATGTCTCAAAATTCACTTTAAACCTCTAAAAGTGATTGTAGGACATAACAAGCAATAATCAGTTTTAAAATTCCTAAAAACATCAGATAAGAACAAAAACTAATATTTTAATCACTATGATAATTGTATTTGTGTTATAAGATTATCCAAAACAAATTCATCTCTTGCATTTTTGAAGACTCTCCACAAGGGGGAGCCAGACCTTAATGAGATGTGTGTTCTTGTGCCTTTACTGTGGTTTAATAAGTGTCTGTTTGTTTAATACAGAGTCACAACTGTGTGCGACAAGAAACTCTGCCTTAAAGCCGGATGGAAATGGAGTGAAAAACTGCTCAATGACTTTCAGAAGCAAGCTGCAAACAAGATGCTAAAGTCTCATTTCAACAAAACAAATTGTGACCAGAATTAAAAAATGGCTTCAGTGATGACAAATGCAAGAGCCAGAAAATCATCTGTGATGAGAAAAGAACTGCTGCACATGACTGAATTTACATGAGCCAATATATTTTGTACTTAAACATGTCCATTTGTGTTCTAATTTAACATTGCACTGATTTTAAACAGATCATTTAAGAGGATGTTTAATTATTGTTACAAGATGTTTTGCCCCTTTCTGAATAAAAACTTTTTTTTGGACTCTGTGTTCTGCTCACTTTATTTTGAAAGCCAAACTTCCTTTTTTTAGTTCAGAGTAGACAATAAAATGACCTTCAGCCGAGCTCACTGTGGCTCTTTAATATTTATGTTGAATAAAAATGTGCATAATAACTACAGCAACCTCAGAGTGATGACAACAGTGCAGGGAACAACAATACATAAATGTAAGTTGCTGTACTCGTAATGTTTTGAGGTACTTTGCTCAGTTATTTTCATTTTCTGCGGATTCATATATTAACTCCTCAACATTCAAAGGTAAATATTGTACTTTTTACTTAACTACATTCATTTTATTACTTTAGTCACTAGTTACTCTGTGGATTACTCTTCATTACACAAAATATAGACAAGTAAATTATGATGTAAAAATTAGATATTTATGTTTTCTTTCAAAGTTACCCAGCTGCATGTGATACAGTCAAAATTGGCTCCATCTTGCTGATGGAACATGAAAGTGATTGACAAATTATTTAATCGATAGTTTTGATGCAAAAATATTGTTTTATATATTACTCTGAGGACAGAAAGTCTGAAAATAAGTACTTTCTTGCTTTTCAGTAAAACTTGATGTTATACTTTGATACTTCATCTTAAAAGAGGAAAAGATGAGGCCAATATAAATTGCTAGCTAGGTTGCTAACTGCTACCTGCTGTGTTAGCATATTTTGGAGGTGTTTGTGGATCTGTGGCATCCATGTTACTGAGGTCTTGTTAACTGTGATCACACCTTTAATGTTTTTGTGTTAAAAAAATAGGACTTTAAAGTTTAGAAAATCACAAAAATCTTGCTAATGTTCAAATAATGTTATTTTCAAACACCTGATGACGGAGACATCATGCCGGCTAAGCATCGATCTTGTGAAAATCAAAGGTCTTTCCTGTCTTTGTGACGAATGTTCTTGTTTAAAATGTGTGATCTGATGCTGAAATCAGTCGTTAATCGTCTGACAGCTGATGGTCTGATCGTTCAGACCTTTGATTAGAGCATGCAGGTCAGACACGAGTCCGTCTTGTCATTTCCTTCCTGAATCTGCGTCACAGTGTCCAGCAGGCAGTGTGATGGAGGAAGAGGAGAGGTGACGAAGGACGGTAACGAGTGACTGTTGGACTTTTCAGTGTCTCCATTGTCTCTGTTGGGGTGAAAGTACATGTGTCAGCAGTGTTTGAAGAAGTCCTGCAGGGACAAAAAGAGGCTCTTCAAACTCTCCATCTGCGTCTTCGGACACAATCATAACAACAGATGTCGGCACGAGGAGAGTTTGTTTGGATTCAACCGCAGACGAGTGAGCTCATATATTCATAAATGTTCCATTTAGCAAGTAAAATAAGGACTCGGTGGGAAAAACAAAGTGTGGTTGTGAACCAGCTGAACGAAAGCACAAAGTTTCTGACGTGCCCAATCAAATCAGTTCATATTAGTAAATGATGTCAGAAAAAATGTGAAAATACAGTATGTAAGGTACCTTTTTAAAGAGTTTGGCCATCGTCGTCACCTTTTTTTGAGCCAGATGTGACCACATTTGGACAAAGGGGCGGAGCTGTGGAGGATTCCATGGATATATTAAAGAAAAACTGGATGAAAGATCCTGTTGATTCCTATGAAAGCCGCTCAGTTTGACTTCATTGTGTTAAAGTACAACCTGCTGGTTTTGCACAGTTTTTTTTCTGCCACCTCACTTTTAAAAAACTTTCCAACAAAAATGTCTGAAGACAAATTTCTCTTGTTACGGCCCATTAAAGTTTACACAGCACTGTCAGTTTCCATGTAAAAAACATATATTTCACCC
>JAUZTA010047423.1:0-12488 GCA_034780835.1 Ctenochaetus striatus | reverse complement strand
ACCCGGTGAGAACCCACGCTGCACAGGGAGAACATGCAAACTCCACACAGAAAGATCCCAGGCGCCCTAACCGGGACACGAACCAAGGATCTTCTAGCTGTGAGGCGCCGCTGCTAACCACCAAGCCACCGTGCAGCCTCACCTGTAATCACTTCTTTTTTTATCGTTTTCCCATATTTTTACTACTTTCTTCCTTTCCCTGTGTTAAGACTCTTTTCTTTTCCAGTAAGCAGAATAAAACATCTTGTCACTCCCTTAAATCTATCCTCTTGGCATTTTTAATATGTTAATCTTTTAATATATTTTCACACATCTGATTTCTTTTTTTCTTTTCCTACTTGTATGTATCCTTTCCCCTGCTCCTCTTGTGCTTTTTCTTCCCATATTAAGGTCAGCTCTGGGGCTCAGTCTGAAACTGATAGCATCTTTATTGAAGCATGAATCAGACTGACCCTGTCAACCTTTTTTTCTTTGATTATCTCCTCTAATGGTGGTGTTTGTGTTTTCTTTGGGTCATGTTCTGTCTGATGTAACTCTTTCCTGCCTGACTTCCACATCCTGTCACCATAAAACTGTCACAGTGCTCATCAGATAGAAGGTTGGGCCTCTGATCTTCACACACTTTAATACGATGGCTTGAAAAAATATCTAATCAGGAAGGCCTTATCAAATAACTGGCCACCCAGAAAAGTTCTAACTGGCACAAATATATGACTTTAGACCATGACAGTAGTTTCAGGTTAACAGAAAATGTTATACATGGCATAACAGCTTATTGAAATGTTCCCCAATCACTCACTAAAATGGGCTCCTCAATGTAGGGAATTGTTTTTAAAAATGGAATTAAGATAGTGTCATTGCACCAATAATGTAAATGTAAAGTTATCATACATTTTAAAAAATATATTAATTTCTGAACAGTTGTACAATGTGGAGAACCAATACTCCAAATATAATGTTTAAAGGTTTTTAATACTAATAAACCTAATGCTTGAACATTCAGTATATAAAAATTGGACAATAGCAAAACAAAGAACAAAACAAAAAAAAAAAACTGTACAAAATGTATGAAGTGTCAAATATAATTAGGAATGTCTGTGGGTGGCCCTTGGTAGAGCACATACCGTTACATACCAAATAACAGCCGGGTTCCTTATAATCGCCAGGTCCCAATTAACCCGGGGTGTAGCAGTACATTTATACCCGCCTGTTCCAAGTAAATGCCAAGTGTAAATTATTTAAAAAATCAAAGAAGACGTTGCCACTGCTGCTGCATGTTTTTTTCCCTTTTTTTTCCCTTTGTAAGTGCTTTTGGGAAAAAAACTAACGTCAGGAGGCCAGTCATATCAGAAACATTGCTCCTGATCGCCATGGCCCCGGTGCAGTGAAAAAATAAAAAGTATGACTTTAACTTTAAACTGTCTGTTAAAAATATCAAAGATGCTGATCAATACTGAGGAGAAGTAGCAGCTGGACACTTCTCTATCGACCCCAAGATAGTAAGAGATTGGTGATAAGATAAAACTGAACTTCAGCGTCTCTCTGAGGAAGACAGCACGAGGGCCAGGCTGCGTGGTAGAAGTAGGAAGAAGACTAGCAAGGAGTTGGAGTTAAGCATGCGGGAATGGGTCATCAGCAAGTGGGCGCGCCATGAGGGAATGTCCCAAAAAAATGATCCAAGAAAGAGGCCAAAGAAATCTATACCACCGTGATCGACAGCAGAGACGAGAAGTTTGCTGCTAGTGCTGGCCAACTCAACTGTTTCCTTCACCGCAACAAATTTACTTGCAGAAGACATACAACTGTTGCCCAGAAGAATGCCAGGGAATTCACAGACAAGTTGGTGAAGTTTGTAAGATTTTCTTCACTGATAATTCAAACAAAGAAGATACCGGAGAGACGTATCATACCTGTGGATGAAACGGCAGTGTAGTTTGACATGGTTGGGTCAACTACTGTGGAGACGCATGGGGTGCGCAGTGTTCCACTGAAAACTACAGGCAATGAGAAGAGTCACTTGACCGTTACGCTGGCGGCGAAAGTGGATGGGACTAAACTGAAGCCTTATGTGGTTTTCAAAGGAGGTCAAGGCGATGCAAAACATCAGTGGAGTGGTGATAGCCTCCTCTCAAACGGCTGGATGAATGACGACCAGACTGCAGATTGGCTGCAGAAAGTTGTGGGGAAATTCAACTTTGGCCTTCGTCTCCTTGTCTGGGACCGATGTCACATCAGCCAGGCTGCCAAGAAGGAGCTTAAGCAGGGCTACAAAAAAACTATGGCTGTTATACCGGGAGGATGTACAAAATATATCCAGGCACCTGATGTTGTTTGGAATCAGCCGTTCAAAGCCAGTCTGCATGAATCATATGACAACTTCATCAGCCTTGTTGTTTTATGGTTCCTCCGTATTTTTATTTATGTATTCACTTGTTTTTCAGGTGTTTCAGGAAACAAGTTGCTCATGTATATCCAGGATTTGGCCGTTATTGTTCAGCCTTTGGCCTTATATTATTAACCTCACTCATCAGTATAAGCTTTGTGTTTGTTTAGTTCCTTACCAGTATCTAGAGTGTTTTTACAGAATGCTGAGTTGAAAGAAGAAGACAGAAGTATAACTATGGTACAGTGATCTTGCCTTGAAAATGTAAAGGTGATATTCATACTGGTGTAAATAAATAATTTGATTAAATTTACTATATTTTTTCATTTTTTGCTATACAAGATTTTCGTGAGAAGGAATTAAACGCCTGTCCCAAATAGCCGCCTGGTCCCAAATAAATGCCTGGTCTGTTCAGTGATTGAAACAAATAAACGCCCCGATATTATTTAGTATGTTACAGTAAGCTTATTTGACAGCCAGGTAACTTGGGTCTAACTGGCTACTTAGCTAGTTAGACCCTCTCTTCTTTTTTTTATTTGCATTACAAATACAATTATGTCTGGTCTTGTTAATGGCTAATAGGGCACACTTAAATCACCAGATGTTAGTCCACAGCCTGGGCACTCACCACACAGCAGTTTTGTCTGGAGCCATGTGCAGTTTGTGAAAGAGTGAAAAGAAATGTAGTAATCAGTATGGCAGGTTGTCCCCCAGATATACTGGCTTTCTACATGAAAAGCACTATCTGTAGAGTGCAGTGTAAACCTACAGCTAACACAAACTGAACATTTCCTACAGCTGTAGGTTTACATTAATCATAGTACTGGTGAAAAATGAGTTGACTTCTATTTAGCAGTAGGGTAGTCACAGGACGTAAATGTGTTTAGTTAGTTCAACTACACTGCTATTGATCAACAAATATTTTTTCAAGCAGAACAGTAATTTCGATTTGTTCAGCAGTAATTTTCATTTTGTTGACATAAATTTAATTTCAATAATGAATGGGAGCAGTTTTATATTGTCTGTGAAAGTAATAGAACACAAAGGAGCTGTTAAATGAAAGTTGATAGGTAAGCAAACATATTCTGCTTTCATTCAAGTTTTCAAGTTCTCTATTAGCAGCAAACATATTGTAAATTAGGTGCTGTTTGTCTCACTTTGACAACTAATCCTTCATTATCTTGCCGGTCAAATCTTATAATTTGACAAGTGTAAGATTTAAGTGTAATGTCACTGTGTCTCCAAAGCTCTGTTTTTGTCATTAGTGTTTATTGAGCCGAAGAAGGAAGGGAAGCTCTGTTTACATTTATCCTAAGAGAGGCACTTTTTTTTTTCTCCATATTTATTTTATGGAGAAAAAAATGTGGTTCTGTTTTCTTATACTCAACATTAAGTCTTATTGTGCTGCTCATAGGACTAATTATATCTATGGTACAGACAACTGTTTGTTTTAGGTACGCTATTTGAAAAATAAAATTAAATATTGTTAACATTATAAGAAGATGTATTGTGTTGATTTTATTTAACAGTAGTAGGCTGTTGGATAAAATGACATAAGGTTTGACCTTTGCTGAGAGGAATATTTAGTAACTGGAACTTTTTAAAATTTTAATTACAGAGCCCTGGAGTATTGCAATGATAGCCTTTAAAAAAGGCAACACAATGGTGATAAAATACATAAATTTAATACTCTTCTTCAGATTTGACTGACCTTTTACCTGCCCGCCCCCTTTAGTTGCTGTTCTTCCATGAGACATACTGCAGGCAACTTACAAGATAACAGCCTGCAAGAGTGGATATTTATCTAAACCAATAAAGTCTGTAAAAATCATCTTATTAATGTCAAAAACCTGTAGAAATGGCTCAGTTAAGCTTAGAATCTCCCAATTCAAACCAATCCTGAAGACAATCATCTTACTTTAAGTTATTAGCTCATGCTGTCACTTGTCAAAGTACTGAGGCTTACTCTGTTGACCTCAGTAAATGTTTACACATACACGAACAAGTTTTGTGGTGTGACATGACAAAGTATTCCCAGTCATGTTGGTCTTTCTCTTCATTTCTTCTTTACTTTGTTCTATCCCCCCTTCATCTTTCAAGGCTGTTTAAGTCTGTCAGTAGAGGCAGAATGGAACAACAAAGTGAAAAAAGCAAAGAACAGAAAAAAAAAGTCTTGTCAATGAAGACACTTAGACATCTGGAAATGTTGCTTTCATTTCCTGTCCTTTGCCCCTAAAATGCACGCACAAGCGCACACATGCACGCACACACATACAAACATTTAAATGGACTTCTTTACCGGGCTATTCTAACTCTCACAGTAGATCAAATTCTTATGTTAACACAGCTCTAAAAACACACACAGACACCCACTACTTTGGTGGTAACTCAACAAATCAGGTCTTGACCTGATGCTTACAATTCAGTCTTCATGTATTATTAATTCAAGTTTTTCTCTTCCAGTCAAAATTTCTCTCCAAAAACTACAAGGTGCTATTTTAAAGGCGAAAGTTTTTAAAATGAGATAAATTGCTTATAAACACCTTAAACAGTAAACATCAACATTTTTTTAGTGGATTAGAGTGGCAACTTGAACATGAACATCTCACCCGTGGTCATCACAGGCAATGACATATTCTTGTCAAGAACCATTCTCTTACAGAGTCAACATGATCTACTATTACTACCACACTGGTATCAACTCGTTCTTTTCAAACTTTCAGTTCTATACATGTGTCATTAAGTCTTTTTTCAGAGACTGCAGCCTTGGTGATTTGAAGTCATTAAGACCAAGTAAAATGTTTTGGGTAAACTCAAAGGTGTTGGTCAGTTCTTTGGGATAGCTGAAATAGAGTGCATAAATGAGACTAAACATCACCCAGAAAGCATCAGCAAGTCTGAGGAGGTTGACCATCACATCACCTTCTGGGACTAAGGAGACTTTCACACTGTGGTTGTGAACCAGACACATGGCATCTCTACTGATGGTTGTCAAGAGGGCCACAGCTGCATCTTATCCATATCATCCTAAGAGAATGAAACAGAAATCATGCTAATGTATTGGATTTTGTGTAGGGTTACTGTCATTAATTTAAAAATGAAATAAGTTCAACACAGCAGTTGTAGTCACCAAGACACTACATAGATAAAACATCTCACCAAAAATTGCAGTTGAAAAAAATATCAGCTGGGTAACACTGGCACTGTTAGAGAAATGTTGATTAATGTGCATGGTTATTAAATAAAACATGGGTCAACAAAGAACAGGCCTAGAATGTCTTTACTGGGACTTACCATACACGTTATGAAAAATCCTGAGACCCCAAGATAAACAGAAAGGACATGGAGAACAGTGATACCCCTTGTAGGCCACCACAATATACATAACATAAAAAAAATCTATTCTAAGTTAACTTGGTGACTTATCTGGCGCATTCAGAGAAATGGCTAAAACATGGACTTTGAAGCTGTGCAAATGTTTAATTCAAAAGCTCTGTTGAAACATTACAATCCAAGCATTAAATTCAAACATTACAAAACAATTTTGCCTGTTAAATGTATAATACCTGTTCTGTTGGACATTGAAAATGTCAGTCAATGCATCTGTAATCTTTCCAGTTTTGGAAGCCTTCTGTCTGAATAGGGCCATCAACCATGGAGTGTGACGATCAAGCTCAGCATAAAATGTGTTGGGCAGGTTGTGGTTTGTTATCCACTGGAGTTCTGCGCATACCTACATTTAAGTAAAGGACAGTATATGAATACAGATATTTTAAGAGTAATTAAATCAGGCAAAATAGCACATGATACACATTATTGACAAAGGATAAACAGCCAAAAAAAAATATTCATATTACTTCAGACTGCAGATGAAGAGCAGGTGAGAGTTCCAGGAGCTGTTTGACTGGTGGGCAGGACATCACTATGGTCTGTCACCACACAGCAAATGTGGTCTGCATCATCCTGCTAATGAAAGGTAAGTTTCTCTCAGTTTTCTTTACTTCTTCATCAGCGGCCTGCCTCAGTTGTTTAACACTTGAAGGATTCCCTCCTTGAGGAAAGTTGGGCAGAAAGTTGACCACTGCTCGCTTGGGTCTTTTGATATTGGATATTGGGTTTCTTTTGCTTCGTTTTCCAACATTAACAGTGACTTCCTTATACCCATCCCTTCTCACTGAAACAAGGAATGTATGGACCAAAATGCAACACACAGATAACAGGGATTATAAATGGTAATGACTTTTATTGGTACTCAAAGGACAGACAAGCAGTTAAACATAAAGGTGTTTTCCTGAAGTGAATTGGAGGTTAAGTAGGCAGATAACACTGATCAAAAACCTCTTCACACAACCACCTGACTGTTTCATTCAGACTGAATCAGCTGACTGGTTCATTCCATGGGCGGAGCTTTGAAACATTGGTGGGTCCTAGATGTGCTTAAAATGGATGAAACAGCGCGATGCACCCCCCTCCCTGTCAATAACTGTTGGATTGATTTGGTCAATACCTGTTGAATTAATATGGTTTGCTTTTGGATTGCTTTGCAATGGAGCTATCCAAGTATGGAACAAGTATGGGAACATTTTGAATTGGTGCTGGCAAACAAGGTTGACTTAATTTCTAACAAACTTCATACAAAAAGAATAAATCACACACATTTCATTGTGATTTCCTGGATGCAGTGTTTGCTTTGTTCCTGGCAGTTGGCCTATAACAACAACACATCCTCAATGATGGGGCATTACCGAATAAAACATGAGAATCAAGCTGATAATGCTTCAGTGATGAAGTGTCCATCAGATAAGTGAGTGTATGTCTGCTTGCCTGTTCTGGGCAATATTAAGGATTAGTGCACATCCTTCACTGGGCTTCTGCAACTGTTTAAGAACAATGAATCTATTTAAACTAAGTTAATCTATTGTTTTGACAACTGTTTTATATGTCAGGGACCAGGAAGCAAGAGCTTGATAAGGCACTTGTGGATTTCATAGTGAAAGACCTCAGCCTTTCAATGTGGTGTCTGATCCCAGTTTCCGCGCATTGGTTGCTAAACTGGATCCCACATACACCCTTCCCTCCAGACAGCATGTTAAAGCCATGGTAGAGAGTATGTGGAGGAAAAGGAGAAGGCCAAGGCAACACTGCAGAATATCGACAGTGTTGGCCTCACCGCAGACATGTGGATCTCCATAAACACCGATGTGTTTATTGCTGTCACCTGTTATTATGTTAATGCAGGTGAACCCTCCACCATCCTTTTGGGTGTGCAGCCTCAAGAAAAGGTGAAATGCTTGGTGACTGATGCAGCTTCGAAAATGATAGCTGCTGCAAACATTCTGCAGGTGAGGCATGCTGCCTTGCGCATGCACTCAATCTTATCCTCAAAAAGGCCATGGATGTTACTCCTGGCCTTGATTACATAATATCAAAAACGAGGAGGATGGTCACCTACTCTAAAACAAGCACCACAGCAAAGGAGAAGCTGCAGTGGATTCACATGCAAATGGACCGTCCTGTCACAAAGCTTAAACTGGAGGTTGACACAAGATGGAACAGCACACACAAGATGCTGCAGCACACATATGAGCAGAGGAATGCAGTTGCAGCTGCTCTGACCACACTGCCCACAGATGTACAGCCGCTGACAGCTATTGAATTTGAATCTGTGTGTAAAAATGCTGTCACCTTCTCAAATTAAACTCTAACGAGTACCTCCTCCTCCACCCCCCATGTAAGCTCCATGCTTGCAGCCTGATGCTTTCAACCAAAACAAGTGCAGCTTGATGACATCATCAACATGCGCTATAGGCCGCAGTAGGCGGGTATAGTCAAAATCTCTACCATTGGCCAAATTCATATTGTTTCTACCGTATACAGTTTATACCGCCCACCCCTAGTTAAATGATACAAAAACTAGTTCACAATGGGCAGGGTTACACATATCATTTCAGGCATCCTCTGTGTGGATACACTATATAGCAAAACATGTCTAAAGCACAGACACCTTTTTGTTTTTTATTTGTTTTTGCATGAAGCCAACAGATCCTGAAGAGGACGTCATCAAGCAAATGGTGATTGGAATCCTTTTGGTCGTTGAAGATATGAAGGAGCCCCTTCCAGTTTCCTACAACGATGTTGCCGTCTTCATCGAGGAAAGGATTGTCATGCATCATCTGGGTAACGTACCAAACGCTTTTGTGAACCTGATGGGTTTGCTGTACATGCTGAATCTTGACTATCCGAAAGACTTGAAATATGCTTTTGGGGTGATTCATGGGTTGTTCATGGGAATCGGGTCCCAGATGTGCACTCCCAGGGTCCATTCTCTAAAGAATAAACTGCTCAGTTAAAGAAAAAAGAGATTAATACCATTTCTAAGTAAGGCAGAAAGACTGGCCAAAGATGATTCTGGGCAACATTACAAAACAGAGAAAGGGCCGCTGACTGTTAGGGGAAAATGGAAGAAAGAGGCTGAGAAAAAGGAAAAACTGAGAACTCATTTGCACAACATGGCATTAGCTTGCTCCACCATCGAGTTAGCACACAGGCGTTCATTAGAGGAAACAGCAGGAAAAAAGGAGAGCACGAAGGGAGAAACAGAACCCTCTGCCCCACTGTATCCTGAATCGTCTCCGCCACAGCTATCACCTCCACACCCTACCCCACAAATGCCAGTAGTGTATGTGAAAGGGGGGTTACTCAACATGGCTGAGGTAGGGGCAGAAGAACATGCCAGGAAAGGGTGAGATTAGAAGAGGCCATTAAGAAAAGCATCCAGGAGTTAGAGGAGTTAGTCAACTTAGCTGAGCAGAAAGTCAAGGACGCAAAACAAGCAAGCCAGATAAGAACAAGACACACAGAGCAGGAAGACGAGGGTCAGAGCAAGGAGGAAGAAATGTTGAACTATCCCAAGGCACAGTCCACACCACGAGGGGCCAGGACAGCATCACAGGAAGAAATAAGGGAGTTAGAAGGGTTCTTAGACAGACAACACAGGGAGGTAGTGGAGGAAAGTATGAGGAAGGCAGGAAACTCAGGTCCAGTTGCATCAAGAGGTTCACATAGTAACTCCAAGGATAACTCAGAGAGAGGATATCAGCCAGACTCGGAGGAAGGTGAAAGAGAGGAAACAGGAGGAGATAGTGACAGAAGTGAGGATGGGGAAGAGGATGAAGCATGCCCAGTAACGTTTTCGGGTAACCTTACAAAACATAAGCCAAAAGCCAGCACATCACATCACCATGAACGAAAACATAATCTGAGAGATAGAAGCCAGGTGAAACCACCAGTTAGATACAGTCATAATATGATGCCACTCATTTATAAGGGCAATAGGGTAGGAGAAGTGTATCAGCCATTTTCCTTCACCGATATGAACTGCATTTTAGACAAGATGCCACCCCCCACTGAGGGCGGTGGTGCGTGGATGGAGAAGTTCTGTCAACTCACATTGGGACATAAATTGGCTATGGGAGACTGGAGGGCCCTGTTAGGGAAACGCAATGTGGGAAATTAGGCAGATTAAGACCGCGGCAGGGACCACAGCCCTCCCAGATTCCGAGGCATTTGCCAAGAGAGCCACCGCCATTGGCAAGGCTATGAGGGATAAATTTCCCATTTCACCAGGGGCAATGCATGCATTAACATTTTCAATCAAAGATGGAGAAGAGATATCAGCATTTCTGAGTAGGTGTAAAGGAGTGTGGACAGACATCACAGGCAGTCATCCCGGCTCAGGGCAGGGGTACAAACTACATTGTTCAGGAAAGCAATTATGACAGGGATGCCTAAATCAGTCAGGGAGGCTATGGAAGACAACCCAGACATCCCTGGCTGTTCCACTGAACAATGGGAAAAACATTTAACACACCACATGAGAAGACACAGAACTAAGCAGGAGGAAGATAAACAGAGTACATAGTCAGCTCAGGTCCAGCTTCTCAAATTGCAGCTAGAGGAGGCCAGGAAAAAGATAAATGATGCTAAAAAAAACAATCATAGATCGGCCAACCAGATGGTTCAGCAGCTGCCCCAACAACCTCAACTGCCCAATCTAAATCCGGTGCCTGAGTGGGCACCAGAGCCCCACTATGGGGGCAGGCCAGTGGGGATGGCAAGAGGCATGCGGGGGAGAGGTAGGGGGCGTGGAAGACCCAGGGGGCCAGCCAACATATGCCATGAGTGTGGGCAACCTGGACATTGGAAGAGAGATTGCCCGATGCAAGGGGATACCGGAGGCGGATATGCTCCACCCAGGGGCGACTACAGCCATTATGGACCACTCCAACAGGGACCATCACCACTGCAACAAGGACCTCAGCCACACCAAGCACCACACGCAGCAGCTGCCCCACAGGGACAATATCCCCAGACCATCCATGATGGTCAGGGATATGAATACTGAAGGGGCCCGAAACGTCCAGGGCAGGTGGGCTTGGCAGAGCCTTACCTGCAAATAGAAGTGATGGATAAAGAACTGCCTTTTTTGGTTGACACAGGTGCAAGGTTCTCCACTGTGACAGGCAACTTGCCCCAATCCAAAATTTCACCATCGCATGTCCAGCTAGTAGGGTTCTCAGGTACACCAGAAAATCTGCCATTGACCAAGCCTCTAACCACCAAAGTGGCAGGTCAGACATTTTTGTATCAATACATAGCTTTGCCAGCCTGCCCAGTTAATCTGATGGGGAGGGATCTGCTGGTGAAATGTGGTGCCTCCGTATTGTGCAGTCCAGATGGTCTGATAGTGACGTTCCCCAACGGGCACAGTATCAACTGCTCCATGTCATTGATCCACCCACACTCTCAGATGCTCCTGTCAGCCGACATCTCGCCCACATCAGAAGGATCATGGGCAGACATCTATTGGGGATTGATGGAGCCTGAGAATAGAGATCACAGGGGCATCATGACTCTGTACAACCTATGGCGACCCTGGGCCCAGATGCTGCACCCCTACGCTCCACCCACAGACCCCCTCCATGTCACCCTATATTACGATAGAGAAGGGGATGAAATTTACCAGCAGGCATTCTATGAAGAGATAGAGGGAACACAGTGGGACATTCCATCAAGTTGTATACTTATGGGCAATGAGGGCGTGGCGGCAGTTGCTGAATTGGATGCAGAGCAGATGCAGTGGTACAAAATGTCAGAAGAGGCGGTGCCCCACATCACATTAGCGGTGCATGCTAAACACCAGGCAAAAGATTTAGGCCCCATGTGTAAACGGTTAGAGGCAGTTACTGATTGGGTATGCACACAAATTCCACATTTACAGTATTCCCCCTCTGAAAAGGCCTACAAGGTCAGGTGTTCCACAACAGACAGAGCCCTGTTAGAGCACAGACAGATTGAGAGATATCATGGCAGAGAAAAGACTGACCATCCTGACACAGCACAGATGTTGAGCACGCTACCAGAGGCTTTGTGGTCTGCTGGACCAACTGATGTAGGCCATTGTGAAGCTATAGAACCCATTCAATTTGAACTGACAGATCACACCCCCATTTGGCAGAAACAATGCGCGCATAAGCCAGAAGCCGAGACAGGGATAGCAGATACCATCGAAGGACTACTAGAGGCAGGAGTGTTAGAGCCATCTCAGTCCAGCTGGAACACACCCATTCTACCTGTAGAAAAACAAAGCACCGGTAAGTATAGGATGGCACATGATCTCAGGTGAATTAACAGTATAGTCTCGACACCAACAGTTCCAGTACCAAACCCGTACACTGTGATGTCTATTATCACTCCTGAGCACAGGTGGTTTTCAGGTGACCTAGCATTGACCTAGCGAATGCTTTTTTCTGTCTCCCACTGGCAGAGCAGTTGAGAGACATTTTTTCATTCACCTATAAGGGACAGCAACTCAGGTACACAAGGGTTCTGCAGGGATTCATTCTCTCCCCTGGTCTGTTCAATCATGTGTTAAAACAACAGCTAACAGGCCTTACTCTCTCTCCTGGTGTAGTTTTAATTCAATATGTTGATGATTTTCTACTGGCTACCCCTGATCATATCTCTTGCCCAAAGGCAACAGAATCTCTCCTTCGACAGCTATTTCAGATTGGGTTCAAAGTTTCTAAAACCAAGTTGCAATGTT
>JAUZTA010047402.1:0-21086 GCA_034780835.1 Ctenochaetus striatus | reverse complement strand
TTCTAATTACGAAATTTTCCGTTTACGAAACGACTTTCAGAACGAATTAATTTCGTAAGTTGAGGTACCACTGTACTGTGTTTTTATCATGATATTGGGTTTTAGAAGAAATGAACAATTTTTTATTTCTCTCTTAAACCTTAAGAATTCTAAGTCAAGCCTAAATTAACTGGTTTGTCCTTGTCCCACTTGTGTCCTCTGCACAATGTGTTTTTTTTTGTAGCTGTCTTTTACTGGTGATGCACCAGTAAAAGAAACATAATACTTGTTTTAAGATTTAAAACATAAAACATATATTATGGTTCTTTCCATATTGACCAAATGTCTATATTCTACTGATTTTGCTACTATTTTGATAAAATAACAACCAGAGGTGCTTTGTTATAACGAAAAAAAACATCTCATTTAGCTCATTTAAAAAATGAATAAAATCTGCCTCCTGGCACCACCCCTTAGAAAAAAACACTTATCACCTCAAACTCTGGACTTTTCCTTATTATTGAAATTCTTATCCTTAGTTTTGTTAAGTTTGGTGACATGCACGTCATAGTTTAGACAACAAGAGCTGTACTTCCATAACTTAGAGCATCAACACAATCACCCACATTGTCAAATGCGTACAACCACTTACTTTGGAGATTCCCTCACTATTCAACCTTGTGTAGTGTCTTCTTGACCTGAAAACCGTCTTGCATTCTCAAACCCCCCACACATCTGACTTACTTCAGCTGCTGGCTCTGATTTTCTCTACTACTAACTGTGTGCAGAGCTAGGCCTTTAAGTTTATTTTGATTAATTAACAAATAGAAACTAAATCAGAATAATTCAGGAATGAGGGCTATTACTTATTGAATGAGAAAGAATTAACAAATACAGTCAACACTCAAGTTGCCTAATGACACAGAGACACCACTCACAACATGACAAGCCAGTGTACAGTCATAGTGTTCTCTAAGCTCTTGATTTAGGGCAAATAGTAACTTAATATTGCTTTGATTCCTGCAGACAAATCAGACACGGACAATTCTTTTTTGCTTCTGGTTGGGAAGAGCATCAGAGAGTGACAGAGCATCAAAGCAAATTGTTTTTCAAACGTTTTTAGTGGTTTTTAAATCCAATGCACTTAATTTAGAATTGCTGAAAAAAGCAATTGATAAGCGGCAGCTTGTGGAAAATGCAGCAGCCAGAGTTTTGACAAAAGTGCGTAAAAGAGGTTATATTACACCTGTTTTACTGACACTACACTGGCTGCTTGTCTCACTAAGGATTGACTTTAAAATTCTTTTCCTTGTTTTTAGTGTTCTAAATGTTTTATCACCTTCTTACATTTATAACTGCTTAACAAATTATGTCACAAATCACGCTCTTAGATCTTGTGATGCCGACTTGCTCAATAACCCCAAATTAAAGTACAAAAAGCACAGGGAAGCAGCTTTATGTTTTCTTTCACCAAAGATTTGAAACACACTTACATTACCTCACATTAGACAAGTAATTTGTGTAGAAGGTGTTAAGAAACTGCTCAAGACTCATTTTTATGAACTTTGGTATTATCTCATTTTACCTTTCTCCTGTAAAACACTCTGAGTTGCATTTCTTTGTGTAAAAGGTGCTGTATAAATAAAATTTAATATTGTTTTTATTAATCCTTGCTATCAGTAAATTGCCAATTTTATCTGTTCTTTCCCTACTCTCTCTTCCTTATACTGACATTCTAGCAACTGACATGAGTACTTATTTAGGACAAAGCACGCCTACCGTGGCTTCCCCTGCATTGTCTATAAATAGACCCACCTGTACGAAAAGCAGTTGGTGGCATGCACTGCCAGGCGCTGCATGGGATGCTCAGGATTCAAGCATAACCAGCCCTGCCAGATGCAAAAAAGCTAGGTGTGAGGAAGAGGCCTCTCAGATGCACACAAGGCTACTGACAAGGAATTGGGACTTGAAAAGCCCAAGCCTCCTTGCCTGTTGATGTTTGCTGCCTCCGTGGTGCTGTCAGTTCTCACAAGCACATGGTGGTCTGACCTTTGGGCTTCCTTATGATGCATGAGACCCCTGAGAGTGTGGGTAAGCTGGGGGAGATGCAGCGTCAGATCTGGGACTTCAGACCCTAGGGTGATTTGCCACCGCAGCCTTTGTTCCCTTTCCTGCTGTGCTGCCCCATAACCCTCAGCTGAACCCTTAAAATCAGGCTGGACCTGACTGGCTTGCTGTTGTTATTGCTGTGTCTGCTGCAGACGATGCTCTTCCTGCAAGCTAGTGTTCTCCATCAAGGCATTCAACATTTCCTGAGCAAAGCACTATTGCATCTGGCCCAAACATAGCTGTTGACTCCACAGATAGTCTGAGCAGACATGCCTTGTCTTCAGACTGCAACTGGGATTGCAACAACCACACATGGCGACGTGCTTGCCAGAAACCTGACAAGGCCTTGCCAGCTGCCTCCCTCTGCTCTCTCTTGAGCTCTCAGGAGGGGGGAAGTGAGGAGACCTCCTGTAGTTCCGCAGTTTTTCATTTGCAGTTTCCCGCACATCTCTGACAGCAGCTGGACCAAATACCACTGGTACAGGGACAATGTGGCTGCTTTGTTGACCAGTTTTGTCTGAACTGCCATAGCACCATGCATCCTCTCCTGCAAGCCATCCATGCAATTCTTGCTCCAGGTTATGTCTTTCCTCAGAAACAATTTGGAGGGAGTTACCAGAGCTGTCAAAGCTGTGTCCACAGAGGGTGGCGGCTCATAGCCGATCCTTACTGGAGTGCACTGCACTCATTGCCCAACATAACCCAGACCAGTGACCCATCACCAACGGTGCTTTAGACTGTTTCTTGACCGCATCCTAAAAGTCTGGGAGGAGGGGCACCAGGAAGACAGTGAAGGCTGAGACCTCCCCTTATTGTCCTTGAAACGCAATGGGGTGGGCCCTTGTTCAGGCGGCATTTCCACATTCAAAGTGGCAGCCACCCTGCTAATGAGGCCTAGCAAGACAGGTGACTACTTATCATCAAGCTCCTCCTCCACTTCCTGTTCCTTTTGGTTTACAGAGAACACATCAGTCAATGATGCTGTCCTCATAACCCTCCACATCCATCAATAGGGAAGTCGGCCCTTCTTCATATGAGGGCCCTGGAGTTGAGGTCACTGTGCATACAGTTATATACTAGCAAACCCCCTTCCATTGCGACTTGCCACAGCTGTGGTGTCACAGTCACGTGAACAGGAAGAGCTAGAGAGTGAAAGAGAGTGTTTTGACAGAAACAGCTAAGTGCTAGCCCTTGCCCATATGCTTTCTTGATTTTTTTGTAAATCTAGATTGAATTGAGAAGGAGAGACAATGGACAACACTCGTTCCACAAAAGTGCACCAATTGCTGACATGCTGTGTGAGGAATTTGTTTGCTTACTTATGTAGAAAACAAAAGTAGCCCAGGAAGAGGACACTGGCCATGTCTGCGACTCATTGCTTTTCCAGATCAGCTGCATTGCACTCAGTAAACTCGGCTCACTTTTTCTTTCCAAAAGAAAAAAGAGAGTAAGAAAGCAACTTTTCAACCATGGGAGGAGCCAGAAAACAGGCCAGCTCTCCTCTCAAAGGTAAGCAGATTACACAATCCGTCTCTCCATCTCACAAAAACTTTGTCTGCTATCACGTCATCTGATCTGCTTGGTGAAAATCAGAGGATCAGCTATTTCCTGTGCACCTGGGTCTATTTACAGACACTGCAGGGGAAGCCATGGTAGGCATGGTGTGCCTTAAATAAGTATTCACATCAGTTGCTAGAATTTCAGTGATCCCATAACATATATTCTGTATGTGGTGGAGAGATATTCGCATATTAAAGAGAACTACCAGTGTCAAAAAAAAAAAAAAAACACCCAGTTGATCTCCTGAGGTGCCTTCTTTGGTGAGGATTTGACATGAAGCTTTGGTCATCCAATACCTGTAAAATTGAGATCCTTGTAGACTCCAACACACTGCTGCTTCTGCTTGTGAGTCAGGAAATTGATAAAGGACTGTACTGGTGGCCTCAAAAATCTGTGTTACGTAGATGATAATAATCAAGTCATGGAACTTTATACTTACTCATAAAAATTACTTCCTGTACTTGCTTCATGCACATTACTGTGGAGCACTGTGTTTTTGTACAACAGGAGCAGTCTCTGAAGTTTTTGATTGCCCCCTTCAGTGAAAAGGTGCTCTGACTAATTTCTCACATATCACTTTCAGCCCATTTTTGTTTGAAATAACTTCATCAGTGATCTATCTAAAAGCAAATCAGACAAACTAATCAGATGTTGCAAAATACACGACAATTTTTCTACGTGCCATGAAAATGCCTTGGAGTAGCAAAGGCCTTGAGCTTATAGCATTCAGTTGTCCCAACCCATTATGCGAGAAAATGTTTAAGATGAAAAGAAATCTTCCTAGTGGCTTTAGATGATAATGAATCAAACAAACTAAATTGTGAAAGGCTGAAAAAAAGATCTTGAAGAGCACAACATACAACAACAACAACAACAGTTCAGTTTATACTAATCTTCTATGAATCCACATTCAACTGTATCGACCTCTGTGAGAGTAAAAACAAACCTAAAGATTCTACAAAGTTATCAAAGCACAAATCTTACCTAAATTTCTTGCCAATGTTTTTATCAATAAGGATAAGGATGTATTTAGACAAGAATGTATTTTGGCTTTATTTGTTTTTCCTATCATTTGTTTTAGTTTGTGTCATGTCTCCATCACAGACAGTGAAAGGGGGTATCTCTGAGACTCGCATTGAAAAGAGAATTGTTATCACTGGAGATACCGAAATTGATCATGATAAGGTAAGGAATATAAATGACAATAAGAAGTTTCTGTTGGTAATTTTTACACAGGTTTCCACATTTACATAGTTTTTCATGTTTTCCATAAAAGTCTGCCTGAAATGCATATGTTCCCTAGGGTAACGCATATTTAGTTGTTCATGTATGTATAATTTGCTCCCTAAACAATTGTGGTCATATATCAAATTAATTAGTTTTGTATGCAGGTCATTTGAATTAACCTATTAATTTTATTCTATTTAACAAGCCCAGATTATTGTCCTTTTGTTACTCCTCAGGCTTTGGCCCAGGCCATTAAAGAAGCAAAAGAGCAGCATCCAGATATGTCGGTTACCAGAGTGGTTGTGCATCAGGAAACAGAGATCACCCCAGATTGAGGCAAACTGATCCTTTGGAAGGTGAGTTTTCACCCTGAATGTTTGTGCAAATAATATTTATTACTATAAAAATAGTATCCCCTAGTATTGAAATAATTAATAAAACTGGAAGTAAAGGAGCATATCTTAAGCAAGCATGGTCTCACCAAGGGGCAAACTCCCCACTTTCGCATTGAAGCCAACCAGGAAGTACAAAAACTTGTAAAATTCCTCGAGTGACCGCTTGAGGCTCCAAAAGGGAGCAAATTCCCATTGGAGCCCATGTTAAAATGGCCAACTTTAGAGTAGAAATAAACATATTTACAGCCTGGTTCAAAAAACATTTTTTTTTGTCTACAGCTTCTCTATCATCTCATGAAAACTTTGAGGGGGGTGAATTTTTTTCTAACTCATTTGTTTATTTTATATTTAAGCTAAAAATTGGCTATTTTCGGGCGTGGCCTCGTTGATTGACAGCCTGTTGATGTATAGCCAGGGGCTGTTAGCTAAGTGGGTGTGGCGTTCGTCCTTCGACCCCCACCTCTTTTCCCATATTAGGTTTTTCGTCATTTAGGCGGGCTCTTGGCAGAGTCAGGTGCTGGCAAATGGCGGCACCCAAGATGAGATTTCTGAGGCTTCACTTTTGCTCAGGCACAAACCCATGGGTGATGTCATGGAGGGTTCGTCCAGTGTTTTATACAGTCAATGGGTCTCACACAAGGAAAAAAGCCTTGCCCAATAACCTCTATGGTACTTAATTTCTATTTAATTAGACTAATTATTGTTATTGTCATTATTGTTGTTCTATCATTGTTCATCAGTAACTATTGTTATCACTTATTAGTATGTGCATAAATATAAATTAAAAAATCCATAAGTAAAACTACAATAGGCTGTATACTGTAACTTTTTATGCCTCAAGTACTTAAGGCCTTAAGTAAAGTTTATATTTTTGCAATTAAATACAAATGTGTAAAAGTAATAGAAATATGTTTCACTGCCTGATAGACTTAACTGCAAGACAAAAAAAAAAAATGTAAAATTTAGAGCAGATGTTAATTTCAATTTAATTGGATAGGTAATTGTATTAGAAAATAAATCAGAATATGCAAACCTCATATAGTCTAATATACTGGTATTTCAAATACATATCCATACCTTTTTCAAAACTTTTTGGCTTCAGTGTTTTTTACTTAACCTTTTTCAGACCTGGAAAGTTGCTACTTTTCTAAATTTCATGACTTTATTATTTTTTTTCTGTTTTATAATGGCATGAACCCCATATATATTATTTTTCACAAAACTGTTTAAGGGAAATTTTCATCATAATTTTAACCAGATGTCTTTACAAACCCTTAGTTTTTTTGTTTGTTTGTTTGTATGTTTTTTTTATAATAAGTGTACAGTTTGTATTAAATGTGCGTTTTTTTGTATTTTCAGGTATTCACACAAATAAATAAGCCAAGAGCATTTTTTTTTATGTGCAATACAGTTAAAAAGTGTCTTGAGCCACAGAAATGCAGTCAATCCTGCAGTATCCTCTAAGGCTGTATTTAGAGTAGAAACCCTGCAGCTCTCCTCTCTTTCCAGCTCCTCTGTAGCCCTTGTGGTCTTAAAAAAAATAATTGCATTGAATGCAATTATGAATGGTGACAAATGCTGACTTGTATTGTAAAAGCACTTTGAGTAATAGAAAGATTAGAAAAGCGCTATATAAGTGCATTCCATTTACCATTTACTTTGTATGGAATCCAGTACTCCTCTGAAAAGGCAGCCAAATTCATAAAACCTGATGACAAAAAGAAGACACGTTCATTATTAGGAAGTAGGTTTAATTTCAACACACATTTGATATTTTAAATATTTCAAGTGTTTTCTCCAAGGGGCATATATTTGTGCTGATGCTATCTACACAAACTTGTATGATTTTATGACAGAGTTAAGTAATCTGTCACTTTAAAGAATTGCCATTTTACAAAATAACAGCACACAGCAGAAAGCACATTATCATTAACACTTCAAAACACACAAATTCAACAGTTCTGTATCCTAAGGGTGCATAAGGCCTAAATAATTTTGATAGGTTGTGTACCCATTCCAAGTTTTTCTTTACAGATTCAAGAAAGAGGGAGGGGGCAGTGAATTGCATAATAACATGCTTACAGATTCTGTTTTCTGTGATTGGAAAAATCAAGTTTAATGTACTGATTTTGGTTGTTTTAGCCCACTAAAGACACTTTTCTTTATTTCTCTGTCCATCTGTCCATCTCTTATTCTCTTAGTCCGCCAACCCTTCAACCACATCTCAAACCAGCTAGCTGCCCCTACCCATCCTTTTTACCTGTGTCTCCATGCCGTCATTTTATTGCAGCATCCCAAATAACCTTACCAACTGCACAGCCTTCAACATGAACCACTGGACCGCTTCAGATGGCACAAGCTTCAAAGTTGAACTAGGAAACCTCTGCCTCCATTAGCGTGGAGCTTGCCCCAAGGAACATGGAGTCACCAAAATGGTCCCAAGATTCCCCATAATCCCCTCTTCTTCTGCTTACTGCCAATGAACTCTGAACTTAACTGATGAAAGAAATCTTTTTTAAACTGAACAGCAGAAAACAAAAAGAGCATTTTTTGATCTATTCTCCTCCAATTTGTTTGGAGAATTTAAGAAAATTTTCAAGGGCATTTGGTATTTTTATCTTGAGATCACTGGTACTTTATTTTTTTACAGCTTTTCTTACCATCAGAATTCTACAATATGAGAACAATAACAAGATTCACGTGTTTTTTAAATGAATATTTTTAAGTGGGACTGAGCACATTTGGAACCAAGGTTTCCCTCTTAAATCTTTGTGCCAGTCTGGTGTCATATTTTCCCTCTTAATTGAAAAAGATATTTAAATTGGTGTTCAAATTATGGATTTTATCAAATTTTGAAGGCAATACCTCTTTTCACTTTATTTAAAGGTCTGACTTATTCATGTGTTGGTTGATCTTCACATTTTTTGATTGTTATATGACAAAGACAGCATTAAATTAAAAATCTACTGAAATTCTACTAATTTCTTCTGAAAAATATATTTACTATTTATTCCTACCTCTGTTTTTTGTGTTTATATGTTTGTTTTAGATCTAGACAGTGCTGTTCATTATGCAGGGGTGAGCAAATCGATAACAAAATATCAAAATGACTGATACCATGGCCTTTTTGGAAGTTCAAGTGCAGCATCAAGTTGTTCAGTAACTTTAAAAGGGCATCAATTTCTGTTTTCTAAATTGTACACATCTTTATTTCATTAAGTAGTTCAGAGTTGTCTGCACATTGTCTTGCTAAATCATTACTTGCTAAATTTTTGCTAAACTTTTCTCGCTCAATCATTACTTTAACACTTGTGGTTTCATTATAATCTAACTAAGGCAATATTCCTACTATTTCTACTGTCACTTCAACTTAAAAATAAGGTTAAGGAAGATTCATTTTACATTTAATTTTACAACACAAGTTTCTATAACAAAATGATGTTTGTAGTCAATTTATGCAACTGTTGAAACATAAAACTATTTCAGTGGTTTATAGTATTAAGTTCATGAAAAATGAAAAAAGTATTATACTTGAGTGTGAAGGATTAGTTACTAAGTCTCATGGCCTAAGTAAAAATGCACTCCTGTGGTATTGTGCTTCGGCAGCAGATACTTCTGTCTTGTTTGCTAGATTTCAGTTGGGTGAACAGGCTTTTGCATGGGTGGGTATTGCAATTTGATATCTTTTGGGCTGTGCATAGGCACCACACCCACTGATATTACCTATGACTGGTAAAAAGGTTTCTGGTCCCTTTTAATCACCAACTGCAAAGTTCTGTCCTGGACTGTATTCATCCCATGCCAATTTGTGATGTTTCCAGGTAGGGTGCTTTTTATGGCTCCTCTGTAAAAATTAAAAAGAGAGAAAGGGGGGAAAATAGGGGGAAATCTGGCTTTTTTATGTTCTCTTAATGAGTAACTCTGAGTGGGTTTTTTGTTTGTTTGTTTGTTCTTTTCTCCCAGATCGGGTTATCTGGGAGAAAATATGACAAATGGTGCTAATTTGGTGATGCTAATTCGATACCAAACCTAAAACTGTTTACTTACTCAACCTCTGCCTTACTAATTTGTTATTGGACAGTGGTGTGTGTTTGCTTCCTTTTTTCTGTAATCAAAAATGAGCCCTTTTGCTTTGTCAAACTGATTGATAGACTGTGCACCATGTCAAGGTAGTTACATAAAATGATTCTTATATCCTTAATCTTGAAAATACCACATAGTTACTTTTGCATGCATATCAACATTTTTGGCCTGGAAGTCACACCCAGCTTCAGGCAACACACAGTAGAGACAGACGGAAGCATGCAAACACAGAGGAAGCGGAAGCCAGTGTGAACCTCACTGGGCCCCCTAAGCAAGTAAAAATCAAGTACAAAGGAGCAGGGATTCTATAAGCGCCATAGATCAATTACTTTTCTTATCAACATGTTATTTTACCTCTATCGAGCAAGTGTTGGTGGCAGAAAAAGTGCCCTGTAGATTTTAGGTATTGCTGTCAGATTTGGGATTTTAGAAATGGAGGTGAATATCCCTGCAGAAAATAAATAGTAAATGGACTACAAGAGATAAGGCAAACTGCAGACAGCATGTGTTCCAATACTCCCACAAACCAGTAAATTAAAGGGATATGCTTTGGTAAACAAGATATGAGTAGGTATTATAGGGGAAGGTATGATGAAGAAGTAATGAAGAAGCGAATAATTTTGCTGTAAAGGATGAGTCTTACAGGCTCAGTCCAGTTGAGAACTTTGACTAGCAATCTGCCATCCATGGCAAGGGCAGCCAGGGCTTCCTCCAAGGGTTTTGCACTTGCTCTGGTTTTTAATGCCACCTGTTAGCATATTCTCCTACGCCTTAATCAAGGCAAGTGGACAAAGAGAGAAAAATATACTGACAACAGAGAGTGGCAGGGATCTGGAGTTTGGGCTTTTGGCTAGTGTAGGACAGGTGGACAGGTAAGGTCCCAAGCCTTAAGACACTCCTCAGGAGTAAAGAAACCTGCTTGAATTGAGACACGGAGCCTGTTTTGTTTCAAAAATGGGCAGCGCTAATCACGTGTGTTCACATCATGTTTTAATATGGGTCTCCAAATGCATCTCCGGTGACCACTGGAGATAGCATCTCACTCACCCGCTCTATATGCAAATAAACACTGATATAATTTCCACTTGTAGCAAACAAATGTGTTGTTGTTTTTTTCCTGAGGGAGGCACCAATCCACTAAAACGTGCCTAGCCAACTGGAAGAACAAAGATGAATGCTTTTCCTGTCTGCAGGATTTTGAAAGCAGAAGAACTTAGCGGGCAAATCAAAACAACAAAGATGTTTGAGAAATCCGGTGGATATCTCCATATGCTCTGCGAAACTCTCTCAATGTCGTTTGCAGAGTTGGTATCGGTTGTTCTGGCTACTACTTTTTGTCAACACTGTTGTGGCACAAGTGACTACTGCTTCTGCTTACAAAGAAGACATCAATTGAGTAAGCATTCCTTCAATGTGGCCCAGGCCAGATTGCTGTTTCCACTGCTAAGAGAATATGGCCACACCTCTGAATGTAGTTTGAGTCATCTGATATTAAATGCATTCTCAATATGTCTTGGGTGTGTTTCCACCTGTACTGTCCACTTGTGATCAGATTACTCAAGACATATTGAAAAACCAGGTGGAAACAAGCTCAAGAAGATACAGTGATGGTTGGGCTGAACTGTAAATGTCTGCAGGTTTGTAGCACAGGAATCCCACAGAAGTAGCATTTGAAAGGAGTTGGGACTGAAGGCTGAGGAGAAGCTGATAGGGCTTAGTTCAGTCTGAAATGAGAGAATTACAGAGACTTGATGGCTTAGTTCAGAAACCTGCTGAGTGAGAGACTGAGTGGATTAAAAAAAAGAAAAACAGCAGATGCTCTGGTAATGGTAACCAAGCATTCCTCCATAATGCTTGGTTACCAGAAACAGCTCTTTGGATCCGAGGGGGTTCCTGGTCTGTGTTTGTGAGGTCCATGCTGACCAGACCATTCTATTGTAACAGCTGTTGATTTTAGAACCAATGGTAGGTACACACCTAAAGGAGAAGGCAGAATATAGTTAAAAACAAAGTGAGCTTACCAGAACAACAGTCAGTGCAGTCTTATCTGGATAGGGGTTCTAGTATAGTTGTGGATTAAGGTTCTGGACTCGAGAGAGGTTCCTTGAGACAGACAGGTCTTGCAGGGCCAAGGCAGATTTTCATAGAGCAGAGGGACTTAGGCAGACAGACATTTCTGGGTGAGCAAGGTGCCTTGGTCTGTATGAATAGACCCAGAGGCTTTGGGTTAATGGGGAAACACTGGGAAGAGTGGATGGGGTCTGGATTACTGGACATGGGAAAAATAGAATTGGAAGCACTGTATAGGAAATGAACAGTGGGGGTGTAGGCTTCAGTGGCAGTATGGCATCTGGAAGTCACACCCAGTTTAGGACTAAACAACAGACAGAGAGGATAGAAACATAGAAACAAAAATAAAGAGAAAAATTAGGAAAAGAAGACTGGGACCCTTAATAACCATTTAAAAACACTTCTATTTGGAACTTATGTTCAAATTTTATTATGCCTTTCATGAAGTTGACTGCTTTAACTTGGATAAGATTGTCATTTCCTAGCAAACAGTATACATATTTCACAATTCTTTTCCAGCTGGATTATCCCTGAAATTTTCAAGAAGCAACATGATTTAGTAAATTACAAAACTGTAAAGTGTATACAGACAAACTTGTTAAAGAATGGCCAAACTTGAATTATTCTTAAACAAAACTGCCATGATCTGCATCATACATAATGGCCTGTGAAGATTTTTTGTTTTGGCTCTAAAAATGACTAATTTTTTTGACAAAGAATTCCCAGGAACCTCAGGAATCAGGAATCAGCTTAGTACTGAAATATTTCACACAAGACAGTTGTTATCAGTTTGGATGTCATTAGTTGAGCCTGCATTACAGAGCATTCATATTTCAGTCTATTACCTTAACCTATTTCGTCTATAAATACATTTTCTGATTATATTAGAAAAATATATCAGTCTAAGAGGCCAACCTTAACTTATTCATTAGTACATGCTGCCTTTTAAGATCACATATTTAGTGTGGCGTATGTACTCAATGTTTTGTCAAGTTTCAAACATGTTTCTTGTTTTTTAGAACATAATATTCTGAGTTTGCTCCATACATGTTGTTGTTTTTAGTATTCTTCATCAGGGCACTTCCTTTTGTTAGAAATAAGCAGAGCATCATTTCTTATTTCTTTCATAACTGTGAACCCTCATCTTGCCTCCAAAGAAGGACGTGTAATAAATAAAAACCATGATCGAGTACAAATGTTGACATTGTATTTCGTATTGTTCTATTTGAAGCTATTTTTTTGCATATTGATGATTTCCCTATGTCATATACCATCCTCCATGACACAACCCTCACCTCCCTGCCTCTTGTGTGTGAGTTTTGTTTATTTAAAACCTCTATTTTTAATAAATTTGGTAGTTTTTTGTTTAAGTCTGTCTATGGTTGTCACTTTCTCTCTCCCTTTTTTTTGCTCTCTCTCTTTCTCTCTGCAAGTTTTGTCAAACTCTAGTTCTCTCTCCTGTATCTCCAGGGCTCCTGCCTGACCATTGCACTTTCCTCATCAAGTCAGAGGATCAACCCTCTTTTTTTTGGTTTGGTTTGATTTGCCCCTCAAAAAAATAAAAATTGTGTTATTGCTACCATGCCTTACTGTGCGGCCTGTTTCTGGGTTCAGCCTGTTATGTGACAGTTGCCATTCTTCTTGAGCAGGACAAAGTGACTTATCATGTAAATAGATACCTTAGACTACAATTTGAGAATATAAAACAAAATCACAGATAAGAAAAGAATGGCCATAATCAAATTCAGCTTTTTTAAATCATTAAGGTCAGTAGCTCATTCAGTAAAGATTATTGTTGTGTAGGTTGGAAAATTAGATAATGTAAAAAAAAAAAAAAAACACTGCTTGACGAATAAGAAGGCTCAATTTTAATTTCTTGTGCTTGCATCTTATTTAAGGGAGTTGCTAGGAGACAGAGAAACAAAGTGTCAAGGGACCATACAGTGGTGGTGACCAAGCAGATGAGGAAAGAGGCTGAGGTCTGCCTCTGCTGATTATTGGATCTTTCTCTCTCTTTTAAGATTTTTGTCACTCCTAAAAGCCTGTGAATCAGAGAATCTGCAAGTCCAGGTAAATCTAAGATCATTGGTCTTGTAACTGGTAAGACAGCTTAGGGAAAAAGGCATTATCCACTGTGCAGTGGCCAAGGGCTCAACTCTGCTGGATTGAAGACAACTGACAGACTTACCATACTGTCACAGCATAGAAAGAAGTGAGGCTAGATCAGAGAGTTCTAGGAAGAGTGAAGGGAACACATGAATGGGCTAGGGTTGTAAAGAGCATATTATAAATACATACACAAAAAACTCTACTCCGACTCTCCTACAGAGCCTTAACAACTACCATACTCTGTGGGAGCTGGGTCCCTTTGCAAAGGCTTAATAAACTACTAAAGACAGTAGTTTGTGGTCTTCATTTTAGATGTCCACTGCAAGAGCTAGTGCATCTTGGTTGTACTTTAGGTCTGTATGTGCTTGATTTGATCAACCTTCTGGGAGAAATACATGTCAGCATAAAACAGGTCACTTCCTTCCACCAGTAGGTGGCGCTGTAATTATGACACAATATTGATATGTATTTGGTCTCAGGCCAGGACTCATAACAACCATGTGAAGTTTGGTACGTATCAGACAATGAATATTGAAGCTATATGCAGTTTTTCTCTAATGGCGAAATACTTAAAGTGGTGCCATGCCACAGCTACGCCACAGCCATGCCATGGCCACAGAGTTGATAGCAGTAGTGATGTGTCGGTTGCGAAGGTTCCGCTTCTTAGAAACGGCTCTTTGAAGTGAACGACAGGAGCCGGCTCCTGATTGGGAGCCAATTTGGTTTTTTTCTCCTCTATTTTCTGTTAAAGCCACACATGATTGGTCAAGATGTGTGGTAGCGTCTGCGTGTCCACACTGAACAGATGGGGGAGGGGAGGGGTTACAGACAGTACAATGAGCACAGAGTAGGAGGGAGGGAGACTAGAGAGAGAACATGTGCTACAGATGGAGAAAACATGGTGGAAAGGTGAAAAAATGAGTGACAGCAGGAAAGGCAGTAAAATTTGGTCACACTTCAGTGTCTGACAGTATGAATGTATGTTGAGTAGATAAATAAAGCCATATAAATAATAAACATTTGATATAATGTATCAAGTATCAATGCATAATGTATAAAAGCTATTGATAACTTTTGATTACAAAGGCCTTAAGTGAGCCCAAGCTGGCTCTGATTCTGAGTAAACCCCTAAGCAATGCACATCATCTGGCTGAACTGCATAAGCTCACAGTCGGGGTCGACGAAGCAGTGGTTATGCAAGAGTGAGTGAAGGTCATAGTCAATGGGGCAGAGGCCATGGACGTTGGAGTGCGACAGGTCAGGAAGTGATTTCTCTGTGACTAGAGGACATGTTGAGGAGTGAGAAGATCAGCAAATTGCATATGAGCAGGTATCTGTAGTACCATTTTTTATATTTTTCTAACAAATACACCTCTGATTGGACACTTGGAGTATCATGGTTTTAAGTTTATTAATCACTGGTTTCTCTGTGTCACCCTGAACGCATCATAACTCACTCACTCATTCCCCCAGCCAATCCTCTCTATAATAATCAAGTTCATCTGACCAATAAAACTGGGAGAGAAGATTGAAACCAACCAACATCTGGCAGCGAATAAATCCCATCATTTGAAAAATAAGGCTATGCAAATCACTTGCTTGAACTAATTTTAATATCATTTCTGCTTTCATCTCTTTCATCCCTGCAGAACTAAATAAAGGTCATTACCAATTAAACCCCTGTTTATACACTGCTCAAAAAAACTAAAGAGAACACTTAAACACCACATCCTTGATCTCGATGAATGAAATATTCCAGTTGAAAATCTTTATTCATTATATAGTGGAATGCATTAAGAACAAAAAAACACAAGAATGATCAATGGAAATCAAAAGCATTATCCCATGGAGGTCTGGATTCAGAATCATACCCAAAATAAAAGTGGAAAAATCAGATCACAGGCTGATCCAACTTCTGTGGAAATTCTTTAAGACAATTCAAAATGAGGCTCAGGTGTGTGTGTGTGTGGCCTCCATGTGCCTGTATGCACTCCCTACAACATCTGGGCATGCTCCTAATGAGACGACGGATGTCCTCCTGAGGGATCTCCACCTAGACCTGGATCAGGGCATCAGTCAACTCCTGGACAGTCTGTGGTGCAGTGTGGCGCTGGTGGATGGAATGAGACATGGTGATCCAGAGGTGCTCGATTGGATTCAGGTCTGGGGAACGGGCAGGGCAGTCAATAGCATCAATGCCTTTGTCTTGCAGGAACTGCTGACACACTCCAGCCACATGAGACATTGTCATGCATCAGAAGGAACAAGGGCCCACTGCACAAGCAAATGGTCTTATAATGGGTCTGAGGATCTCATCTCAGTACCTAATGGCCGGATACGATCCTCATGGAGTCTTTTTCGGACAGTTTGAGCAGAAGCATGTACATTAGTGACCTGCTTGAGGTCATTTTGTAGGGCTCTGGCAGTGCTCCTCCTGATTCTCCTTGCACAAAAGAGCAGGTAGCGGTCCTGCTGCTGGGTTGTTGTCCTCCTTCTGCCCCCTCCATGTCTTCTGGTGTACTGGCCTGTCTCCTGGTATCTCCTCCATGCTCTTGACACTGTGCTGGGAGACACAGCAAACCTCTTTGCCACAGTGCGCATTGATATGCCATCCTGGATGAGCTGCACTACCTGAGCAACTTCTGTGGGTTGCAGACACCTCCTCATGCTACCTCTAGTGGTGAGGGCACAGGCAGAATGCAAAAGTGACCAAAGAGGAGCCAGAAAAAATTGGAAAACCATGAAACAGTGTATTTTGCAGACCTTTGATTGCAGGTCATTGACTTGTAAGGGAGTTTCTTTATTGTTTAATTGATACTTTGAATAATGTATAGGATCTAAATACTGTGTCAGCTTTTAACAATGATTTCATTTCATTATTGATTAATTTTTTGTTGTTTTTATAAACACTAAATGACTGTAATTGTCTTATCCCATGCCAGATATTATCGACCCTGCCATTCTCAGGCCAGGTCGTCTGGATAAAACCTTGTATGTAGGTCTGCCACCACCACAAGACCGCCATGCCATCTTGATCACAATTACTAAGGTAAGATAGTTGATGACAAAATAAACCACTACGTACTCTTATGTAGTTACATATTTTCAGCATTGTGTCTTCGTGGTATCACATGGCGGGGTTCTGTTTGTGAAAACCAATATTTTTGTTATGAGATTTATACAATGAAAGCGGTTTTTTGGAAAGTGAGGACATTTTTGCTGTACCTCACTTTCTCAAAGGGTTTTAAAGAGCTATTTTAGGATAAAAACTTGGTTTTAGGGTAAGAGTAAGGGTTGTGGCTAGGCATTTAGTTTTTATGGTTAAGGTTAGGTTAAGGGACTAGGAAATTTATTATGAAAATAAATGTCCTCACAAGCTGTACAATCATGTGTTTTTGCGTTCGTGCGTGCATGTGTGTGTGTGTGTGTGTGTGTGTGTGTGTGTGTGTGTATGAGAGTAACTCACTGATTTTCATTTGTGTTTAGCAATCTTATTGAGGAAACTGTTCTGGCTTCCCTGAGAAGCTGCATTTGACTGCGTTTTGGTTTTTGGTTATGCTTTTGGGTGAAAGGAAAACTCTGCTTATAAGTCTCTTTTGTCCTCAGAAGTTTCTTGCATTGTGAAGTCCTGCAATTTTGGACAACTTCTTCAACTAAATTCAGAAGTCCCTCTTTCTTACTCTTCCTTTTCATCCAGTGAAATTCTAATGCTGCCTAAATGTATTAGATGCCCCTTGTATTAATTCAGTACTTCTCTTAGCCAACATATGCCAATGATACCTTCACCCAGGTGTGATCAAAAGCACTACTTCTTTTGTGTGCAAACAGAGCACTGCATAATAAGCTGCATGTAGTGCAAGTAATAATTTTCGTAACATAAAATTTTAAGGTACCTCGCTTGAAAGTCTGTGCGCTTGTGTTACATACATCTTTGGGACCACTGGTACAATGGTACTTCTTTGTCACGTCTTTGCTTGTTTAATACTTAACAGAGTTTGTTGGTTCTGAACCCCAAATTGCTCACTGGTTGTTTCACCAGCGTGTAAATGTGTGTTTGAGTTTCTAATAGATAGGCTGGCATTGTCTAGAGAAGCTACCTGCCGTTAGTGTGAGTGTGTGTGTCAGTGCTTGACTGCTGACAAGTGCTTCAAGTCCTTGAAAAATGAGAAAGGAACTGTTAAGTGCAGTTCATTTACCATTCAGAATGTAAGTATGTGTACATTTATATCTACTTACACATACAAACATATACACACAATATATATATTTTTTTATCATTTTTCAAATGTTTTGTCCCGAATCCTCAAAAGCGTTCCTTCTGTAAAAGAAACATTACATCCAGTATGACATCCATCTTAGTAGGCACTAAAAATCATTAAAGAAAAGAAATGGTTTTCCTCTTACGTGCTTACATGGAAGCCAAACTTTAACCTGTTTACCTGTTCTGAAAATAGAATAGAATAGCTCTACTGCTTTTCTATTTACCAACTACAGTAGTCAAGTAGAATAATGAAAATTCACTGTGTCACCATCACACAGGCTAAGGCCTCTATTTGACAACAACTGGAAATTTTAAGGAGTGTTTTTATTGAGTGCTCAGTGCATGAGTTGATGTCGTGAATCGATCAATCCACCTTAAATATTCAAATGATAACTGATGATTGTGTACGATTTTATCGTCTCTCTTGCATGGTACACACTTTGGCAGTGATTGGATATTAAAGCGCTCAAAAAAGTGGATGATAATAATACTAATAAATAATAATAATACTAATTATATGTGAATTTCAGCCGGATGATGCAAACTGCAAATATTCTATTGCCTCACTTGGATAAATAGTTGTACAGCAATGTTTTTGGTGCGCTCCGGCAGCACTAAAAGTATGCTGCCAATCAAACTTGATCCTCATTTTTGCTGAATATACAAGTAGAGATAACTCCCTGAAGGCTGGGCATGGATGTATTATGAGAATTGGTTGCTGGCCCCTGATCTGTTTAGGATAAGAAATACAATTTATGAGTGTTCCTTATATTTGTTGAGTATATCATATTCTCTATCACCACACTGATATATTAATCAAGTTATACTTGAGTTAACTATCTGAGACTTTTTTTAATATAACTTTAATGCAGATTTATGGTCTTGCTCATAGCTCAGCCTACTTTAAACTGATTTTGCTCACTCACCCTTTTTTCTATAATTTTTTATAATATCTTGCTGTACTGCCTCTTGCATCGGATGTTGATAAAGATGTTGTTTTAGCAATAAATGTCTATTTACTTTTAACTGTCATATTTTGTTTTTCATGCTTACCTGTCTTGTAACATTATAGCTTAGAAATATGGTTCATTTAGGATACTTGCATGTAATTATGAATTTGACAGATCACATTTTATCATTTGAAAATAGTAATTATATATAGAAGCAGAGAATGACTGACAAAAAAATGCATTTAATTCTTTATTGTCCACGTTCTTCACAAATTCTATTGAGGGCTTGGGTGAAGAAGTGAAGGTTCTCTCTTGGTACCGTAGTTAAAGTGTTGCCACTTTCCGGCTGTTAATAATAAAAAAGTATTAATAAAATCAGCCCTTCTATTAAATAACAATGTTAGTACTAGGCAACCACTTAAACAACTACTACTAATAATAACAAGCATAGTAATAATAATAATAAATTGCAGGTAACATCAGGTTACATTTATGGAGCCATAGTATGCTGTGATGTGATTATTGCTAGCTGAATTGTATTATCTAATGAATTAGTGAGCCTATCAAAATAAAGGAGATAAAGTGTAAAAAAAAGCTAATGTTAAGTACAAAGGCATTATATTACAACCAAATGCCCAGAAACATTTGCGACTCACACTGGTCTCGGTTTGTCGTTCCATGATCCTACTGTTACATCTATTTGTCAATCACTCTCACCTAGCTTGATCCAGCATGCCTGCTTGTTCATGAGCTCAACAGAGAACAGCGGTAATGTCACACTTTAAATGTCACATTTTAAAATCCATTTTTACAAGCTTTAACAGTCGTCCAGATTTTATACCTCCATGTGCTAAAAAAGACATTTGGCCATTTGTGGAATTGTAACCAAAGCCCACCAGCAGCACCCTATCCAGCTCTTATAATTTATCCATGGGGCTGGGCAAAAGTTAAGAACATCATTATTCTTCCGGTCTTCTAAGTAGTTGTGGTTACCTCTCCCTGCAACCAAAGCCCATTCTACCCACAACACCCTCACCCCCTCCTTGCCCCTTTACCTGCTTTCTCAACTGTCTCTGGTGTAAGCATAGCAAAGCAATGTAGTAGGGGCACTAGAAAATAGCAGTCATGGCTCAGGACAGGGAAATGACTGCTTTTTTCTAGTGCCCCCACTGTCCCTAGACAGACATACTTTGTTTTGAGACATCAGAATTTGACATTCAAAATGTCCAACCACAGGTGCTGGTCTGTCACTACATCTAGTCATCTATTTGGAAACAGTGCTAGCAGAAATAACTCAGCACACAGCAGGACAGTGGCTGGCAGTTTTCTCCTATTTTATTCTTTGTGCTGAGCCAAATTAGCAACATGTCAAACCATCTGAGTGTACAGAGATGAGATAGATGGTTATCTTCTTAAGTGACTCAAAACTTATTTGTTGTAGGGGGGGACCAAACCTCAGCTTGAGGAAGATGTCGTTTTGGAGGAGATTGCCTATGATGAGCGCTGTGATTGCTTCACGTAAGTTACAGATGGAAACACCTGCTGCCTTTGTGAATTTTACTATGCTGTTCCCCTTCTTCTAAAGGAAACCTGATGAACATTTTAAAAGAAAGAAAGTCTGACTGTGTGTTTATGTGTGTTTTTGATCCAGTGGGGCTGATCTGACTGCATTAGTGAGGGAAGCATCTCTTAATGCTCTGAGGATGTACCTGAAGTCTCAGAATTCTTCAGCTTTTTCTTCTGGTGACTTTACACCCACACCTTCATAAATGTTTATTTTTTTTATTTATGCAATCTAAGGGAAACTTTCAGCTAGTTTAGTCTTAACAGATGCCTCTATATAACTGATGGAGGTAAACCAGACCAACAGCAAGAAGACTGGCTACTTCAAAATTGGTATTTTTATGCCTGCCCACAAATAACATGCTTTTCTAAATATTTTAATTTAGAAATTAAAATATTAAAATATTTCAAATACTTAATGAAAAATAAATAACTGAACAATATAAATTGATATCAATCTTACCTGTTGCTTCTGCCATAGTGGGCTCTCCCCACTTCTCCTCTCCTACGTCTTCTTTATTGCTTCAGCTATCCCTTCCTGACTGTTTTCTTTCAGTTCACTTTAGTTCAGGAGAATTGATATAGCACATTTAAAAACAACCATAGTAGACCAAAGTTCTTGACATGTTAAAAAAACACAAAACACTAGCTCAAAACACACAAACAAAGCATACAAGGAAAGACAGACAATAGATGAAGCCAAGTGTCAGAGCTCAGCTTTATATATTACTGGCCTGATGGGCCGGAGGACCTGAGCCAGAGCTTGAGATTGTTCAAAAC
>JAUZTA010047321.1:0-12524 GCA_034780835.1 Ctenochaetus striatus | reverse complement strand
GGCTAAAAAAAACACAAAGTGGTGACATTACGCGGCGACGTAAAAAAAAAAAAAAGTACTGGTACCAGCCAAGCGCAGTATAGTACGTACCGTTTTAAATGCCTCAGTACCGTGGTACCAATTTAGTACCGGTATACCGAACAAGCCTAGTTTGATGTTTAATCTTATTAGTTCCTGACACATTGACAGTATGGATACATTGAGGTTACACAAATCACACTTTACACACAGTTTTCATCTTTTTTGCTCCCCCCCCTAAAGAAAAACATAAATATAAACTTATCAACATTACCCTCGCCCAAGGTCCACAGAAAATCTCTCAGTTTTACCAGTTGGCAGGTGCCTGCCAAATGTTGGCAAATGTTGAGCTATTTGAAAAAAAAAGGCTATTTCTGTGATGCCACACCAAACAAAACCTCAATTTTACATGCTGTAGACATTCAACAACAACACAATTGCAATTGCTGATTGGTTTACAAAATTATGCTTGTACACTACCTATAAGCCTAGTTGTCCCACTCAACCTGATGGTTGACTTTATCTGAATTTACCCTATCATTAAGCTAACTATCTATTGGATCAATATTGGTGTAGCGAAAATCAACCAAGCCCAAGTAAAACTTTTTTTCCTTTCACTGATGTCAAAAAACACTCACAACAGACATCATCTGCCCAGTGTTACCTGTGTTTTTCTCTTAGGTATTGCTAGCCTCTGTCTCTCCCTCTCGTTGAGGTGGTCGGCTCCAGCACTGGCCAGTGTGTGAGGTGCAGTTCAGGTGCTGCTAACCCCACATCCTCTGCTCTCCACTGCTTACCCCCAAAAACAGATGCGCCTGGCCACCACATATTTTAAGCACAATTTGTGTCTTGTAACATATTTTTAAAGCTTTTTGCATGTGTTTGATGCTCCTATGGATTAATGCTGTATTAATGCTGCACTGTTGCTGCATTTTTTTCCCTATCAGATTTTTTTCCCAGTATTATTACGCTCATTGCTTAACTTCCCTAAAAGGTACTTGTAAATGTTGAAATCCTCCAAGCGACACCAATTTTCCACAGGGGTGAAATGAGCTAAGTGTGGGGTTTGATGTGGTGATCAATGAGGTGTACTACAAAGCAAGATTAATGGGTTAGCCAGGTAGGTTAAGTCTAGAGCCAAGCTTAATCACGAAGGTGGCTCTCTGTTAATCATGGTGACTTATGCTGAACTATACAGTCTATGTGACTGAACTCATTGCCGTTGACTAAAAAAATGCTGGGTGCTGAGACTATAGAGCAAGAGGAGACATATCACTCAATTTACTTTTAATGGTACTCTATGGGGAAAATTCATAAGGCCAAAGAGTGGTTACATGTCGATGTCCCACCCCTCCCCACTTGAAACCAATCATTTGTTCTATAAGGATAAGCCAGCACCCATCTCTAGCTTTATTTATTTAGCTTTATTTGCTGCAACAATGTTACTTTTGACAGTGATGCTTTCTTTAAATTCCTCATTTGCCTCAATTATGACAACTTACTCCTCTTGAGCGAAACTATTGAGTGAGTGAGTGAGTGAAACAGGCGGTTGGCCCAGGGAGAAATTAAATCATGTGACGCACAGAGCCTGAACTACCTTCAGACCAGCCTCTAATTTGATGAACATGACCAAGCCAGCCTCTACTTATTTTCGCGATGAGAGAGTACATAAGACATTACGGTAAAGCGGATAAGCGCAGATTTCAACATAAAAGCGACTTTCTGATATACATAAAGTCCATATGTCAACAACAAACGAATCAATAAATAAACAAATAATAAATCGATTAAATTAAGTACAGACTTATAATTAATACAAGATCCACATCATACAAAGAACGCCTAGCTATGCTGCGCCTTCTTGGTAGTTTTTCCTTTTTTTTCTTTTTTTTTATTATGAAAAAGTCTAAATTTACCCAGAATCCCCAGCGTAACGTAGTTAGGGTCCATACAGTCATTGTTAAGGACTAAAGCGCTTCGTGAAACCGCTTGAATTTAGTCATGTCTTTGAAGTCTAACTATGCTACATCTTTGCCATAGTCAAAGTGAAACCCCAATCACCGGCATAAGAAGGCGGCCGTGTTATTCATCTAACAACTCTAGATGCAGCATCTACGCGAATATATCTGTGAAAAAATACGAAGACGCGTATTATATATTGTTTGACTAACATAGTTAAGTAAGTGAACCGTACGATCAGAGATGTGATCTAAAAGAATTAAAAGGACTTTTTTTCATTTCAGGTGGACTTAAACTTTTTGCATAACTGCGTGACTTTTGAATAGGAAGCTGCGAATCGGGTGCCAACTTTGGCGTCATCGATTGCCAACTGTTAATAGATTACGCATTTCCTAAAGCAAGACAAAGATAAATCACATATCAATTACATTAGATTTACAGTTACATATAAATTACACAGACATTGTAATAAAGAAATAAATGAAGGCGCATTAACAAGGACATGTATTTATTCTTCTCCTCTTTTTTTACGGCTCTTCTAGCTATGACAAGCAGAGAACCACATATGCATTCAAGTGAAGGTTGCTAACGTTACGCTAATTAACAGTCTCAGGTCAGTAACCGTATCGCCGGTGCTGCTAGCATGAGTACATATTTTTGTTCCCTTACCTGATTTTATTCAGCTCTTTCGTGACCCACAAGAGTCTTGCTCTTATTATTGAGCCTGCCTTACTTACAAGCGACCTGACTGGAGATGATATCACGTATGCTACCGTCTTTACGCAAGGAAGCGTCACAGAGGCGCGCTTGCTGTGCTGCAGTGTTAAGCCAGGACTACTGGTGGGAGAGGGGTGGAGCTGTCTTTATATGTAGGCCACTCTTCATTATTTTTCAATATTCTAATAAATATTAAATTCTTGAGCACAGTAATGGACAAAAAATGCAACATTCCTGTCATATTCAACAATGCAATGTAAGATTAACGTTGTAAAATACTGTCGCATTTAATCGATTTTAACTTCTTACTGAGTCCATAGCCATGCACTGTTAACATTATGCTTTAGCAGATTCCTTGTATGCTGAATGCTTGGCCTTTCTGAATCACACAATCTGAGTGTGTCTTGTGACACACTGAAAGATAAAATTTTCAACTGAAGCAGTGAGCAAAACATGTTGATTTGTAAGAAAAGAATGTAGTGAAGACATGCACACTTGTATTGCAAACTAACTGCGCCACATACTTTTGCTTAAAACATACACATTAAAAGCATTAACACTTCTAACCACCCAATAGCAGTTTATACCAGAAGTCAAAAGTACAGTACAAAAATACAGGGAAGCAGTCACTGGCAATGAAATTCTTTACTCTAAGGCTCACTCCAACAATTTTCAAACAATATAAATAGTACAATATAGATCCACTGTGTTGCATTCAATGTATGCAGGTATATGCAAAAGTAATAATAAAAATACAAAAAGTACAAAAAGTTGTAAGAAACATGGAATTTTAGAGTTTGGACCAAGAGACTGCTGCATGAGTTTTGTCTCACCCATCACCACAAACTGTTAAAAATGATTCTTTAAAATTAACAACCACATCAAAGTGTGGGATGGCCAACTTGATCGACCAAGAGGCTCCAAAGAAAAGTTGAGAGAGACTGCCTGGTCTGAGTGAGCTGGTGGAAAGGGGCAAGACACTTTTCTGACTGGTGGTGAGATCCTCTCTATCAAAAAATCCCTCTAGATAGATAAGGTTTTGCACATCCAGTGAGGTTTCGGTCACATTTTCCCATCTGATGCAACATGCAGAAAGAGGACCTAGATTACAGGCTTGCTAGGCTTGACATTAGGATTTAAAACAAGCCTACTGCACTTCAGCATGGCTATCAGGTAATTATCTCATCATTTTGAAGAAACCGTGGCATCAATACTACAACCTGTGTTCGTATTTTTGTTAGTAATGAGTTAGTGGTTAACACATAGTGATAATAAAAGAAAAACAGGATAAAAATCTAAAAATAAGCTACATTCCATTCAGATTTTGCAATAATATTGCATCTGTTTATGTGCCTCTGTTCATAAGTAATTATAAGAGCCTTCTGAAAATTTCCTCTGGTGATGAACATGCAGTGCATGGGTAACTCCATGAGCAGTGCAATGGCCACTAAACTAAAGGACAGTTTTAGACACACCCTTTGAGTTCTTTAGGCTGTAAACATAGATAACATAGATAAATGAATCCCTCTTATTTATCAAAGCAGGCCAGGATTTTTAGAGCCATCAGCAGTAGTTTCTGTGCAGCATATCTCTGATTCTTTGAAATAAATGATAAACTGTGACAGTAAACTATAAACTGTAGTATATTACATTATAACCTTATATGGTTTAACACTTCTTCTTTATTGATACTTTTTATTATGTTCTTATATGCTGCGGCTCCACTCTGCCGGTCATGTGGTTCACTCTAAGCAGGGAATTAGTGTGCAATACGCACACATTATAAAACCAAAGGCAGACCCTTCAGTTGCTGTGCTGTCCGTGTGGATGTTAGAGGAAAAATCTAATCAGAAGTTGATAAAAAGTCATCTTAAACTACAAAGTTTCCTACAGAATTTGTACACTGACAACTTAAATACACTTGAGAACCCGTGCGTGCTGCCCCCTCTGTTGTGCCCACTTTAACCAGATGGTGGTAGTAATGGCCGAAGGTAGTGATCAAAGATGTTAAGCGAAGTAGTCAGCAGCTAAACTCCAGCCATTCTAATTGTTTACACAGAGCAGAGAAAATATAGGCCTGTTGGTATCAATGTTTCTTTTACATGTATGTGCTACTTACTGTTTGTTTGCGTTAAAGTAACAGGCTTTGATAGCTTATAATTGCTTTTATTTAATTATTTATCTAATTAATTACAGTTAATTATGAGTAGTAATGCTAATTTCTGTTAGCCCGGCTATGGTGTTTTCAATGTATGTTAGCATCAAGCTAGCGAACTTTATGTTAAGCCAATGATTATGGCAGTGAAACTGTGCTTCAAGTACTTTGACCATTGTTTAAACCTGTGATTTGCTTAAACATTTTTGACATATAAATATTTGTTGTTTAATGGCTGTTCTTTGTTCTATGTATGTCAGTTTTACAGTCATCTTGTGTTGGCTATCTGCCAAATTTAACACTACACGTTCAGTTAGGGCAGAATACTGTGACTTTGAGTAAAACTGCGTTGAACTGCTTAGAACTGTGAACAATTAATATCCCAGTCAGTTGCAGCGACTACCCTATATGTGGCATTAACAAGCTAGCTACATTAGCGAAGCGTGCATGCAGATAAAGTAACTTGGAGAAAAGCCTTGTACTCTTTAAATAAACCTGTGGGGATAATATTGTAAAACAAATATAAGTAATGCTAAGAGCCATAAGACAAATGCATATAGCTGAACTCCCATCAGATCAATTGAAACTTGAACTAAACAGATAACTCCTATGCTGCAGAGGACACTTACAAGGCGTGTCCGACGTTGCTGTTAACAGGTGTTGATGAAGGCTGTTTGGGCTGACAGATGTGTTCAGTGAGAGAAATGGACACTTTTGTGAAACTTTATTGAAGTGTGTGAGTGTTGCATTTTGGTATGGGAACATTTGATGTCTTAGTAACAGTATAGTTACCTGGCGACTGCTGTGAGTTTCCCTACCTGTCTCTCTCCTGCCTACAGCTGTGGTCGGAGTAAGTCGGACGGTTGGTAGAGCCAGGGCTGTACTCATTAAAATTAAAAACAGAGGGCGCAGCTTCAGGCTTCAGTCTGTTGGTAGGGCGGAAAATCAGTTTGCCTGACTAAACTGTCTTCAATTCTACATGATCTTCCTCCATAAAATGTTTACTGCAAGCCCTGGAGTCCACGCCCATCGGAGGATTGCGCTGCAGCAGTACGGCCTTCCACTCCAGCGATAGTTTCTGAAAATTGTCTTTTTGCCCTTAGCTTTTTTCTTTTTTATACAGTCTATGGCTTTTACCCTGTAAAAGTCATTAGTACAACCAGGATCAATACAGTAGTGAACTCCCTTTTGTCATTTTGGCTCCATCTTTCACTTTCAGTCATGGACCGTCACTGCTAACTCTGTAACTCTTGCGCTACCAACCAACTTGGCAACGTCCCAGGTTACAGCAGTGAAAGCTGGCGTCATCCGTGCTAGGAAATACATAAGTGAACATGTTTTTTTTTCTTGAAAATGTTTACATTTTTAATCAATGTCAGGTTATTGTTGAATAGAGGGAACTTTGATTTAGCACATCGATTAATTTGATTCACTGATTGATTTTCACTTTCAAGCAGTGAGTGCAGTTATGTTCTGGTCTGCCTGCATGAGACAAAGAAGGCACATACTGCGCTTGGGTCACAGTGTGGGCCGAGCACAAGCCGTCGGCCGTGTCTTGGGCGAGTTGCCGCTGGCTCCGACGAGCGCTGGGGTGCGAGGGACTGTCCAAAGCTGCTTACAGCTTTAATTTTTATTATTATCACTCTTCTGTTTTCTCTACATGCTTGATTTGCAGTGGTTGTTCTCATTCTTTAGTTTCCCACAATATGTTTATTGTTATGCACCAATTTACTAGGTAAATTCCTTGTATTGCAAAACCTTGCTTCACTTAAAAAAAGATCATTAATGAAATCTTTCTATATAAATGAGTAGTGTCTGTTATACCACTAATGTAATTCAATTGAATGTTCATCACATTCTTTTACAATTTAGACTGGATGTTATTAACTGGTTGGAAATTTAAACTAAAATTAGCTCATGAAAACAATACAAGATTATATAAGATTACATGGCTTGTCATTTATTATACTTAATTGCAAAGTTTTTATATTTTAAATTCAGTGGGTCACATGAGTATGCAAGGAGTATGCAATTATATTTATTGCTCTTGGAACTTAGGAAAATAATGAGTTCCCTGGTTGATGTGCCAGGATACAGACAGTGTTAATAAGATCTCAGTTGTTGGAGGTGTGAGGGGAGGCTAACATCTGTCTTTATCCCCACCTGACTATCATTCACACTTTTAATTGATGCTCAAGTTGCATTAATTATTACACAAGACACAACCAAAAACTATAGATTTTAATCAACATATGTTTTTTCAATAAGGAACAAAACTACATTTTGCAAATAACTAAAAATACCAAGATGTCTGATTTGTGGCAATTACTTGCATTTTCTTTGTGTGGCATGCATGCTCTCTATAATTATCTGTACTTGACTGCAAGGCTTGTAAGTGATATGTACTAGGTGATCAAAGCATTTTGTATACATGCAATTTTCTTCTTAAAATGAAAATGATTCATTGATCAACAGACCGACTGTTTCACGTCTTGATGGTAAAGTAAAATACCCATCAAACTTTACACACTCTGTAAATATCTGGGAAATTTAAAAAAAATCTTTCTTACAGGCTACTGATTTAAAAAAATGTTTTACCAAATGGTGATTATGAGATGCCATAGAGAGATACCAAAACAGTTAAAGACCATGCTCAGAGCCATTTAAATCTACATGAGTGTAAGATATATTGATACAAAGACCTGAGACTTGTAGAAAGATCTCCACATCATCACAGGGTTGCACATCAAAATGCGAAACAAAAGTTTGTAGTCTTTTATGCTAAATACATAGAACATAGAGACAAAATTATGTAAAGCAAATTAATAAAAGCAATTCATGCAATTATTTCTATAAATGTTTATGTATATTATTTTACACCCAGAAAACAATTTTGTGCATGTTTTCTTAATTTTCATATAGTTGAATGCAAACAGCACCAACAAGATAATGATTATGATAATGGAATTGACATCTTCACTGCAAAAGTTTTCAACAACTACCTAACCTGTAAAGCTGCTATAGATGCATTACCATCACTTTATCATCATGCCAAAACCAGAGGGATGTACTACTAAGGGATTTGTTGGTAAGAGTTGTTAAGTATTAAGCTACAGTTTATGAAATGTTATGAAGATGGCTCTCTTTTTAACCTGCCTAGATCACAAAATAGTAACTTAGGCTGCAAACCTAACCTTCTCCAAATAAGGTAATGTTTTGAGTTTTAGCTTGAAACTGTCTGAAAAGTGCTTCTTTAAGCTTGAACTTCATCGGAAAGAGCAACTCTTTATTGTCAACAGTCAATCAATGTGCCACAGCCTCTCTGCTGAACATAAATCTTCAATTACAGTGTTTTGGTGTTTACTGTATGTAACATGTTGCATTTCCATCATAAATCAGTATGACATTCAGGCAATTTATATATGAAATGTAGTTCAATTTCCTTAAACCAAATAAAAAAGTAAAGAAGTCCTTTATTAAAACATGATTACACCATTGCATTTTGACTCAGAGGAGTCTTTATCAAGACGAGCCTTCCTTGTCACCCAATTCTTGGTTCAAAAAACCACTTTCAGATGTGGTGTGTTTAATCATTGTAGTAACAACCATAAAGTACACACTAAAAACTCCTGGGTTATTTCTTCAACCCATATTCTGGGTTATTTGGGTTGGGTTAAAATTATGGGTTATTTTTTTCAGAGAATAACTTATTTTCTGGGTTACATGGCTAATATGTAACCCAATTCTTGGGTTGTTTTGGTTATTATACCATTTCTGGGTTATTTTTCAAAGAATAACCCATGTTCTGGGTTATAGAGTAACCCATGTTCTGGGTTAGTCGGCCAGAAGAAGAAGAGACACCTCCTCCCCTCCCCCCTCTCGCTAGCCGTTAGTTTTCACATACTTTCACACACTCGACTGAACCACCGCTGCTTGCTCTGTTTGGTCATCATCTGTGCAACATCGTACAAGGTAAACGAGTCTTAAGTTTGAGAATATTGAATGACGCTTTTCACAGTGTTGATAGTAACTTAAACTTTTGGGTGTTCCCTCTAGTTTAGCACAGTTAGCGTGTGGGCTCACAAGTTTCTCTACAATTTACTAGACTGTTGACTACAACGAGTGCGGGTAAGTATAGCAAGTAAATGTTCGTGTTCTCTGAGAACTGAACACCCTTTGCTAAGAAATTACCACCGTTTAGTTTAATTGTTAATGTTAGGTTGAGACTAGCGCTAGCCGCGGCTATCACGGCAACGTTAACGCCATTAATGACGGTAATGGCGTTACATAATGGGCGTTAACGTTAATGTGTGTTAACACAGCACGTTAACATTAACGGCACGTTAGCGCCGTGGCCCAGCACTAGGTCTAACACAACTAGTATGAATCCTATTTTAAATAAACCCTGCTGTACTTGTCTCATTGTTATAATACCGATAAAATATAAGTATAGTGCAGCTAGTGGTGACTTTGTGCCGCGTTAGCGATTAGGCAACACAATAGTTTAGATTTGTTTACCAACTGCTCTGTGCTTATCGTATTATTCAATTCAATTCAATTCAATTTTATTTATATAGTGTCAAATCTGCATACCAAAAGCATACCAATGCATACCAAAAGGCAGAAATTTGTCTTTAGGCTGTATGTGCAAAGTATGGGCACAAAAATACATGACAAAATGTCAGCATGTCTTACAGTACATATATCTCACTCATTCAATAAAGAGTAATAAAATAAAAATCAAAATAGAGGCTGCATTAAAAGTAGCAACAAGGGCACTGCAGAGATAAGAACAGGTATAATAAATAGATGTGAAAGACTCATGAGGGTAAAAAACAGGAATAATAAATAAATATAATTGCAAGCCTTCCCTACCTGCACTTGTTTCTTTGAAGTAACAGTGACTTACATAAACACCAATTACTACCTGCTATATTCCTCATTTATTTATTTATTTTGCTTTTAAAACACTGAAAAAAACAGTATCTCCACCTTCTCGTACTGATATTTTTCTTTTCCCAAAAAAAGAGGCAAACAGAAAATTAACCAAGTCAAAGATTAGTTTGATTTATAATCTTTCTTGTTTTTTCTTCTCAGGCAAGATTCTGAACCCCAAACCGCTCTTGGTGGCTGTTTAATTGGTGTGGGAATCTGTGTCTCTGTGCAAATGCATAAATGCTGTGAATGCTTCTGTTGTTAAACTCTTTGAGTGGTTGAAAGATTAAAAGGGCTATAAAAAAACTGTTTATTTACAGTTTAAGTCACCACATACACGAAAACTGTATCATTAAATTTTTATTTTAATCAATTATTAACTTTCAAAACTTACTCTAATCTTCTAAAATCTCTAAATTCTGAAAAAGAATTTAGGAATGAATAACAATGTGTTGTGAGTGAATACTAAATGTAAACGGAGTGAATATTCTCTTAGGGAATTTCTCTCAGGAAATATTATTTAATCTCTGATTTTACTGGCAAGGGACTTGGGTCAATACATATTTACATGAAACCAACCCCATATGAGGCTAATACTGTGGTTGCCATGCTGTTATGCTGACAATAGAAGGTAAGTGTGTAACTGAATGACAGCTCTGTTGCTTTCAGGAGATACTCAATAATTGTAATTAAGGTGGTTTATGGAAATTTTTTTATTAAATTATAGGTGGCAAATATTTTTAAGTTGGTCAATTTATACTTAATAGCTAACTGTTACCAGCAGTGGCATGAAAAATGACTCATAAATTATACAGCAGTTCTTTTTAATCCATGAGAACAAGAAGAGAAACCAGATGAATAAATAAAAATATAAATGAATAAATAGGATTCAAGCTGAGGTTTTTTTTTACATATGGGGCTTTTTTTACAGTAGCCACTGAGTTTGTCTTTATTTGCTATGAGTTGTGTCCTAAGTAGGGAAAAAATACTTTCCTGTTCATTTTTTACAAACACAAGCAAATTTAAAGAGCAAATTAGAATGCATAGGTGACTTCTGAAAAGATACTGTATTTTAAATACATCATCTAATGTCTTATATTTGCAGCACTGGTGAACAGTTTTATCATAGACAGAGACTGTCTTATAAAGACAATTTTCCTATTATACACTATAATAACTGATTTCTATTTTGTCCTGTTTAAATACTTGTAACAACATGCAAGCTGCAACTTACTTTACTGCTAAAAGCCTTGTATCAACAAAATAATGATGGGTTATCACTGGCATGTAAACAAGTAGAACTTTAAAGTTTTATGTTACTCCAACATGTTGTTATATCAAGTTTACCTGAAGCAAATAAACAGCAGATGATTTAAAACACCAAACTGAGAGAGTCTTCTAAGTGTATATATATGTAAATATAGTTCCCTTTTTTTTATTTATGTCAGATGTTATTATCAATAAAGAAATCGCCAGTAAAGATGTTTGTAGCTTAACAATTTTTTTTTTCATTTATGGCTTTCTTATTCCTGTGTCTCTTCAAACAGATGGAGTCAGTGCTCTGCTTTGAGTCCAGAAACAGTTCATGTCTGAGGACCATTTATCCCCTGCCAGTACGCATCACTCTCTACATGACTCTAGGAGTCATAATCATCCTAACAGTGTGTGGAAACCTTTTGGTTACTGTTTCTATTGCCTATTTTAAGCAGCTCCATACTTCAACCAATTACCTGATAGTCTCTCTGGCTGTGTCTGACCTTCTGGTAGGATTATTAGTCATGGTCCCAAGTATGATTCGATGTGTAGAGTCTTGCTGGTATTTTGGTGATGTCCTCTGTAAGGTCTACATGAGTTCTGATGTTATGTTGTGCACGGCATCAATACTAAATCTATCATTTATATCACTTGACCGACACTATGCCATTTGCCAGCCTCTACTGTACAGAAGAAAAATGTCTGTTAATCTTGTGTTGGTCATGATTCTGTTCAGTTGGAGTGTTTCAGCTATCGTTGGCTTTGGAATAATTTTTCTGGAGTTAAATATTTGGGGGATTCAAGACTTTTACTATAATCACATTGCATGTGAGGGAGGATGTGTATTATTTCAGAGTAGATTGTCAAGTTCAGTCTCATCAGTACTCTCCTTTTACATACCAGGAGTTATAATGCTTGTTGTTTATGTAAAAATTTTTCTAGTGGCAAAGAAACAGTTACGCAGCATACAGAATACAAGCTGTACGAAATCTGCAAGAATATTAAATAGAAGACAGACAAAAGCCACTAAAACACTTGCTTTCATAATGGGGGCATTTCTTTCTTTTTGGACTCCTTTTTTTGTCTGTAATATCATTGATCCCTTTATCAACTACTCAATACCACCAGCATTGTTTGAATTACTTGTATGGGTGGGTTACTTAAATTCTACGGTGAACCCAATAATATATACTTTTTTTTACAGTTGGTTTAGAAAGGCATTTTATTTGTTCTTTTCAGGTAACATCTTTAAATCTAACATTTCAGGGACAACTCTCTTCAAAGAATAATACATATGTGTGTGTATATATATATATATATATATATATAAACAGTCTCCATGTTTGTATTTGTACTGCATATGACTGTTACCCCTTTTTGGATTTGTTTGTGTTTCTTTTGTGAAAAAGTTGTCTGTGAATGTTCTCATTCATCCAGGTCATAGTTATTCAGGGCAAATAAATCGAAGGCAACTGGACTTAGTAAT
>JAUZTA010047281.1:0-12546 GCA_034780835.1 Ctenochaetus striatus | reverse complement strand
AAAGTTTGCTGACAGTAGCCACAATAAGTCACTGTTCGACAAAGTAAAGTTGTAGCAGTAAAACCTGTATATTTTTGCTTGAAAATCCAACACTGAATTTGCAAGAACAGAATATAATTTTACTGCACCTAAGTGGCTATCAAATCATCTTTGCAATTTTAATAAGTTATTCCAAAGTTAAACTGACTTGGACCAGATGCTCTGCAGTCTAGGGAGGCTTCCTAATTAATTTAAGAGTTGTACTGACAATAAACATGTCGTTGGAGGATAAACACTAGTCGAAAGGTTTTTCACACACCAGTAACCCTATGGTCTTTCTTTTTTGGCTTTTGGCTAATGGCTTATAACTGTGTTGTGCTATCAAGCATAAGTGAATGATTTAACTATTAGTTCAGCTATTAATAGTTTATGAACTCTTGGTAAAGGATGCCTTTTTATAACATGTATTCCCAAATGTTGCATATGACAAAAACAAAAAACTGGAGTGGACAGATGGATCTAAAATCTAAAAGACCAGATATTTTTACTTCACATAACTATAATTAAACTGAAATAAACAACAGATGAGATACACACAAGCTGTACTTAAAAAAAGCCAATGATAATAAAAATAAGGAACAAAAACAAACATGTACCCCATAACCCAAAGGAAAAACTTCTCTAAAATCATTTTTTTATTTCTAAAGAGTCACTGGTTTTGGTTGAATAATGTAATAAATATGTGAGGAGTGAGCTCATTATCAAAGAGATTAAAGAGTTCATCTGAATGAACATCATACACTGAGTACAGCTTGAACAAAGGCTCACAATATCATCCACCAATCAACAGACTGTGCTGTGTGGTGTGTGTGTGTGTTTGTGAGAGTGTCAGCAGTAGTCTTTTCACATTCCATAGTTAACAGAACTCAATGCTGGTCTCTTCCTGCCTTTAATCTTTAGGGATCCATAACGAGCCTGGTGACAAAATGAAAATATTAATAGTTATGAATATGTTTACCACACACCACCAAGGTTCTGCAGTTTATGTTGCGCTACTGACTGTTTTCAAAATAAATATGCACTGTACAAACTGATTATAACAGCAGTAACAGAGCACTTACATCTTTGCGAACTCTGGATCGTGAGATCTTGACACTCTGTGAACGTCTCAGTCCTTTCTGAGTGACAGCTTCATCTTCGGAGAAGGTTGGCTCAGTCTCTTCATCTGTCCTCTCCTCCTGGTCATAAAGGTACTCTGAAAACAAACATAGGTATATTAGGAAACACTGAAACAGAGAATTCTGTTTAGAATAATCTGATTCTGAGGTCTCTTTTATGTATTTTATTACCCTGAAAGTCAGGCTCTGTATAAAGCACTTTCACCTACCTAACCTGTCTAATAAGAATCGACTGTATTATAGACACAGTTTACATCTTAAAAAGCCAACTCCTGATGCTAGGATATTCAAGGAACAGCAATAAGCTGGTTAAGTCTTATTTATCAGATCACTTTTAGTTTGTTCATATTTATTATGAATTCTCCATACATGCCAAAATTTGTTATTGAAGTCCACAAGGTTCTATGTCACATTGATATAAAAATGTTTACTGAAGTGTAGACCAGGAGAATAAAAATGAAATGAGAAGAAAAAAACAACAAAAAAACCCCAAACAGAGCTTGTAGAAGAAACTGGTGATAAAAATATTAGTACAGACATTCCCCATAGTTGCTTTACACTTAAATGTGGCCAAAAGATGTGAGCCAATGTCCTTATATTTTGTCTTGGCTAAGTATCCACTTTTGTCCTCTCTTTACCAACAAACCTTGCCTGATGGTGGGGGTTTACCTTCTTTAATCCAGTCAAACATTTTTAGCAGGAGACAAGCTAACTCCTGTTTAAGGGTCTTATACCACTTTGCAGAAAAACCATCACCACCCTGGTTCTTAATTGATATTAAATTTCCAATTGCATTATTTATCAATGATATCATTTGTCTTTTGCTTATACAAAGTAAGTCCAACTTGTTAAAGAGTATATACCCCTAGAGTTTTGGCTGAAGTGCCTGCTCCCTGAAATTCAAAAAATACATCTAGAACTTGAAAGAAGTATCAACTTGGGCAGCCCTTGAAGGCAGGGCTAAGACACGCCCAGTCACTCTACTAGAGGGAGAATTTTTTGCTGACGTATGTACTAACTATATACATCAGCCCTAAGAAGATTGGCCAACAGCAAAATTCAAATGCAATAGCTGGGTTTCAACCTGTAGAGGACAGTCGCAATGCATTTTAATATCAAAATATGCAGAAATTACATACTTTGCACTAACATCAATCCACAACACTACTGGAATTCCCTCATAAATTGTTTTTTTGGTTTAGTTATTCTTTCTGAAAATTTTCATTACTTTCACACTTGCATTCTCCCACAGATTCTCTGACCCCTCTTAGTCTATGAAGTCCCCATTTCTACAGTGGAGGGCTTTGAGAGTAGAGTCAGCAGGCTTCTCTGAGGTGTCTTCAACTACCTCAGAGCCTGAGCAGCAACACTCTGTATGTACAGAACAGCAAGCTGAAGCTCCCTATCAGCAGCCTCAGCGAAGAGTTCATAGTAATCTATACCAGGGAGGTACTGCAGTATAGAGAATCTTGTAGCCCAAAAGTTGCCCAGGCTGAGATCGAGGTCAGGATGGAGCAGAAGTGGGGGGCAGCAGAGGCCTTGGATGTCAACATGCTGGGCATCACAAGTTAGTCACCAAGGCCGTAGAGGTTGCTCTCCGTAGAGGAGAGCCTTGGGTGGGGTACAGCTACCTGGACACAAGTCAAGGTTTGATCAACCCCGGCTGGGTCACGTGGGTGAGGGTGTCTCGCCTGAAACACCCAATGACTCCTGGTCACATCACTGGAGATGTGTCCACTTACACCACAAGTAGGTGTTGTATGTTAAAAAAAATTGCTGGAGTGGCCCACGCTTGCTTTGAACCAGCCCCTTACTAGGCTGCCAAAGGACTTTCATGACACACAGTTCATGAATTGGGGCTGTGGCCTGTAATGTGGTTCTGCTTGTACTTGCTGCAGCTGTTGAATCAGAAATACTTTATTGATCCCCGAGGGGAAATTGCCTTTAGTTACAGAGGCTCCCATTCAAAAGTCTTAAAAGAAGTAGGAAAGTATAAAATACAACAATAAAATAAAATCTTGTTATATTTTATACTACTGTTTTCATATTATTGTTGTTGTAAGCCAGACTTCATCTACTTTTGTTTTTATTTTTATTATCTTCAACATCGTTTTTATTATTATTTTCGTTATTATTATTGTTATTATTATTATTATTATTATTATTATTATTATTATTATTTTATACTTTCCATAAACTATACATAGTATCTTTCCTGTCTTTCTCTAAAGCTGACCTCATGTCAGAAGGCCACCCACCTCTAAGACAGACTGAGTTACAAGGTTTCAGTTTGTTAAAAGGACGTGTTCCATGCAACTGTTGCAGGTGCTTGGATCTTTGTAAATTATATAGTGGTCTAGATATTCTCTATAAGTCTATAAGTGTCTCGAAACAACCTGTGATTTGTCACTATAAAAAGAAAACTAACCTGACTTGGCTCTTAGTATTGTCAGCTTTTCCATGTTTTAGTGTGCTCATTAGCTGAGTTACAAAAACAGAGGTCAAACTGTTTTTAAAAACAGAAACAAAAACAGTGCTTGCAAAATGCCCTGTCATGAGAACATTTTCTGTTTTTATACTCATACAGTGAATGAACAATAATGATGACATGTTGCTATAATTACAACTTATCAACATCCTGATTCTGATTATGGGCCTGTGTAGAATTCAGAATGAGAGAGAATGAGAGAGGGAGGCAGCTAATCCAGCAGAGGTCAGCAGATACTGAGCAAAGACACAACTACCTCCTAGTTAGCTCTCTTTGTCTCTTAGAAAGACAATAGTTAGATTACACGAGCTATTTGATTTAAACAGCAGAAATCAAAAACCTACTTAATCAAATAATGAAAAAAAATGTATATGAAACCAAAACTTCATATTTTTCTTGAGTAACCAGACTCATTTAAAACCTTAATTTTGAGCTACAAAGCTTCACTCTTCTCACAATACCCAAAATTAAATACTAGACCAAATGCAATTGTTCATTATTACAAAGTTAATTATTTAAGTCCATGCTTTATTCTTTAGTTAAAGCTGAATATGAAAAACTGTAGAACTGATACCTATGTAAACTAAAACCCTGTTTTATGTTATATATTGTCATATATTAGTTCCAATTATCCTTATCTGGACATTTCTTGTCCAAGTAATGACTAAAAATTGCATTTGCAGTATTGGTGTACATTACCGTTTTTAAAGCAGTGTTTTAACAGCAATGTGCTTTTGTTTCTATTTTCTTTTCCACATTTTTTTCTGTTCTATTGTGATTCTAGGTCCTGCTGCAACTGATGTTGTTCTCACATCTGGAGTCTATAAGAGAAAACCTCCCACTCTGCAAAGTTAGAAGCAACCTTTCCCCTCCAAGAGGAAACAGGGTGGGTTGAGAAAGAGGCCAACTTCACATTCCAACATAAAAAATAATACCATCTGAGTTCTTAATGTGCTGGTTGAAGGTAAATCGGACAGAACGTTGTCTGGAAACCACGCATTTCAGTGTCCTTAGTCTGCTTGGATCCTAGTCAATACTGGTTAAACTGCACAGGAACAAAATTTTATAGTATTGTTCAAGAGTGGAATTTTATTCTTTCAAAAAGCTAAATCTCTGTCTGGACTGTGGAGAACAAACTGAAGTAATTCCAGTCATTCCAACTATTACCAGTCTATTCTGTGGTAAAAGTCTTCAATTTCCTGTTATGTAAAGAGCTGGGGGTTTTATTAAAAAAATGCTCTGTCTATCTCTGCTAAAACCAGAGACCTGGAGCAGCTTGTTCAATGAGGAGTTTGAAATTGAAAAAAAAAAGTAACAGGTTATTGTCTCCAGGTACCAACCATCCCTATTTACATAGTCTTAACCTGTTGGTGAGCTTTCTTATGACATATTCCATCTTCACACGACGCAATCCATCACCTCATTCAAGCCAATAAATTAGTAAAAAAAAATCCAATGTATTTCTGTAGAAAATAATGTAATACAAACTGATAAGAATAATCAAAAAAGACAGAAGATAAACATTGAATTTAATATACACACTTACTTGAAAGTAAGACATATTAATTGATGGTTTGATTACATATGAAATTAGCTTACAAACGAAACAATCATCTGATAAAATTTTTGCCTTTGAGTCAAGGGCCCTTGATATGGCCACCAGAGGGTGTGTGATGTCATAGGAAAATCCTTCCCAGCAGCAAAGAAATATATAAAAGAGAGCAGTTGGAGGGTGGAAAAAAACTCCTTTTTTTCAGCTCTTCTTCCCTTCATCTAGACTCTGCCTCTGTGCTGGCTGAGCTGAATACATAATACAGTCATCCCTGTCTCAGTATGCTAATGTTGTCTACCTTCCTTCCATCTATCCATCCAATTCATTCCTTCTCCATCCATCCCTTACATCTCCACTCTCCTCCTATAAATTCATCTTTGTCCTTTTCTCCCTTTTCTACCCTTCCACCCCCAGCCCCTCTCTCCATGCCTCACTGACTAGCTGTGTGTGAGAGAGATATATAGGCAGAAGGAACAGAGACAGAGAGAGTGTGTGTGTGTGTTTGACATTCCACCAGCATCCTGCCCAACCTCATCTCATCCTCTCTGTCTGCTGGGAAGTCATCTCTCTCTTCCTCTCTGTCTTTCTCTTTCTATCCCTCTCTCTCTCCTGCACACACACACTCACACACACACACATAATACACAGACTCATTCGCTCAGCTATCCACTTAAGGATATTTCACTGATATCTATTCATTGTAGATTGCCTAAGTGACTATAACCAATTCATTAATTGTCACTAACACAACCATTAGGCAACAAAAACAATCATACAAATACACAAAGAAAGACAGAATTGTACACAAACAAACACACAGAGACAAGAACAGCTTTCATTAACATGCCAGTCACCCTAAAGACTTCTTTAAGCAAGAAGGGAAGGAAGGAAGAAAAAAATACAGAGAGCTAAAATAAGGAGTTGATGAGAACATAATGTTTGACAGACACTAACTGCCCTGTCTGTTTGCCTGCTAAGAGCAAAGCTATATAGAGTATTTTTACAGTTACAGTTCTGAGTCCCGGAGCATTTTCCCCAACAATGTAAAAAATTGCACTATTTTAAACTCTCACACTAAGAAACATTTCCGCATGTACCTTTTTCTCCAACTGCAGTACAGTCTGTACTCTCCTATGGTAATTCTGAAGAGCATGTCATGACCTTAGTGGCAATCAGATCAAATCAAATCATATCGCATTTTATGGTGCCAAATGACAACCAAAGTTGTCCCAAGACACTTTACACATAGAATTTCTTACCACCTAGTTTTTCAATCCATCTTTAGTGATCTGATCACAAGTGGATAGTGCTAATCGCATGTGTTCCCACCTTGTATCAACATGCGCCTCCACATGTGCCTCCAGCAATCACTTATGACTGGATCTCACTCCCCTATTTCATTTGCAAATAAACACGTACATTATTTCCGACTATAGAGACCAAAGTTGATGCTGTTTTTTTACTTGCAGGAGGCAGTGATGCTCTAAGCCACGCCTAGTCGACCGGAAAAAAGAAGAACACCCTTTTTATTTAACATGTCATTGTAAACTCTTACTTTTTTAGCTGTTACAAAAAAGAACGGATGCGCTGCAGCCTTTTCATCTTTACTACAGTAGCCCTCTGGAGGCTATGCTTTTTTCCTGTTTTTGGAGAGCCTAATTACACTCTTTGCATTTTCCTAATAGCATTTCAGGGGCAGGCATTAGGCCAAATAATGTGTAAAAATGAAATAATGACTACACATCCATGATCTATGTGGACTAAGAGCACAGTTTAGAATAAAACCCAAATGTGCATAGGTAATCAGTTTTTATGGCTGCTTCTTGTTGTCTCACACTTTTATGATGCTGTTGTCGTACAAGGAAGAACTACTTTTGCTTATACAGAGTATGTTAGTTGAGTGGGCGGCCTTTCATTGCGGCCCAGGATGGCTTGCTGTTCCCAAAGCTCAGAGAATCTGGTCGCATGCGTCTCAGACCACCTCCAAACGTAGTTTGAGTTATCCAATCTCAAATGTGTCCTCAGTTTGTCTTAGGTGTGTCCCCGCCTGTACTTAAGGCTGTCCACTTATGATTAGATCACTCAGGACGGATTGAAAAACCAGGTGGGAACAGGGTCATAGAGTAGGTTTAGACCACACCCTTAAATACAAATTATTAGGACCCAACAATTGAGAGTAATTCCCACATGAGCAAGCACTTGGTGACAGTGGCAAGAAAAAACTTCCTTTTAACAGGCAGCAACCTCAGCACAGATCCAGGCTCAGAGGTGGTCAACTCTCTTGACTTTCTTATAAGGACAAACGAAAGTGCTTAATGCTACTTCATGCTGTCTGTGCTGCTGCTTCTCTATGGATCAGACACATAGAGTTAAATGCAGTGTCTATTGTCCAACTATGTATTTATTTACAAAAACAAAAAAGGGCAAAACACCCATGTGGGTGGAGGGCAAGTAATTTAATGTGTGTGTTCGCTTACGCCATGCAACATTTATAATATCCAATACCGCTGCAAGCCCAATATTCATTTTTTTATGATTGCCTGAATGGTGAAGAACACTAGTATAGGGAACACACTGCACACTCATGCTCCAAGTGCAATATTCTGTTATTAAGCATGTGATGATCCTTTGGGAAAGTCTGACAAAAATGTAACTAACTCAATGTCTATCTTCTTCCTAAAAAGGTTCAATTTGCATTTTAAAGTTTTTCTCAGCAGAGGGATTTATCCCATTATTATTCCTAAACAAACACAACCATCGAGTAAATACCATTCACAAAGGAAATGCACCCGACGTAGCTGAAAGTATAAGAAACTGTTCAATATTTCTTTAACCTTGTTGCCTGTGTCCTTTTAACTTCAGGAAAAGAACTGTATCATGTGTGTGTGTGTGTACCTGTTCCTTCAGCAGCGTCAGTGCTCTGAGATCTTCTGATGGCAGGGTTGGCTGAGTTGTATAGATAGAGCTGGTCCCCTCCTCCATCATCCTGCTGGCTTATCTGTGTGAGGTCATGCATACTCAGGCTACGGAGCTTCTCGGTGATGGCACCCTGACCCTGTGACACATACACATGTCAATATTACATCACCAGCAAAAAGCACTTCAGACCTCTCATGGACAAAGAAGACAAAATCCAACACACAAAAACATCTTCAAACTACTCCCCTCAACAAAAGTATTTTGTTTGTTTGTTTTTGTCTATTTGTTATATCTAGATATCTTTACTCTTTAGGCTGTTTTGTGAGAGGTGGGCTTTTCGTTGCAGCAAAAATATCTTTATTTGTGTGTTGTTCCTAAAGAGACAAGAACATGATTGTCAGAAAGTCCATAAAGCCATAAATGAGTGTGGTCTTATTCATATTTATGTTCTACTATCATACATCTTATCAACTGACTCTAATCTGACTTCAATCAACGTTGACTGGATACAGTTTGACAATCTAATGAGAAGGAGCTTTAAGGAAAAAGTGACTAGATAAGAAATCTGTCACCTTGACAGTCCACGTATGTTAACTGTGCAGTTACTATTTTTTGGACTTTGGATTTCCTGCAAATGGTTCACAGCTTTGTTCCATGTCTGCAGGTCTGTAACCTTTTATTTGGTGATGGGACTTTCGCCAAAATCAGAGAGAGCCTAGGTGGAAGGGTACAAGCTGAGCATATTTAATGCAAAGGTACAATAACAGTTAGCTCTCCTGCCATTTATAGCATTTTTAAACAAAAGTCAAGGTACACTGAACTTGCACTGTTTGCACTGAACGTATTGTCTTTTGGCTCAACTGCCTATAAATCAAGTCTTTACTGTGCTCTACCTGCTTAAAAACACATCCAGATATAGACTCATGTGTCAATGGTTTAATTTCACATGAACATCAATGAACTTCATGCTAATGCCAGAACCCTATGACTTCAGGCAACTGCTCTCACCTATCCACCACAGTGGGGTTTTACAATAAATCCCTGATATAACAATTTTATAATTACAAATCTTACTATTCCTTTCTTACTATTCCTTTTTGTGGACTTGTCATTGTATTTTTTCCTTAAAACAACCTTTTTGTTCCATAACAGTTAGTTTCTTCATAGCAGCCATCCTACTGAGAGATCAAATGTTGTAAATGGTAAAATTACTGCATTTATGTAGTGATTTTCTAGTTTTATTCCTACCCAAAGTGCTTTACAACACAAGTGGCTTCTCTACAAAGTGCAAACCTGCTCACCAGGAACTCACCAGAAGCAATATGGGTTCAACATGAGGGCTGGAGGAGTTGGGGATTGAACCACTGACCCTCTGATAAGTTGACAACTTCCTTTACCTTCTTATAAAGTCACCCATTGTAAATATATATCACACAGGAAAGTGCAGGGGTCAAGTCAGATGTCATAAAAATTAGGACTTGGACTTTACTTTATCGCCATGATTAATGATCATATACACTGATTCTACGCTAGAACTAGTCTGGCATGTTTGTAAGTTTACTTTGCTGCAGCTGAGTAGGCTTTAGCCACAGGTACACTTTCTAAAAACCATCAATTTAAATCTTGACTTGTACTATTGTAGAGGAATGCTCAGTTAAGTGTCTGTCTATTTATTTTATAAATGGTAATATGTTACAAAAAGATTAATAAATTATCTTGTACTTCCTGTCCTGTAAATGCTGCTCTATGCACTTCTTTTATAACTGTATATAGATGTGCTCTTGAAATATTGTATGGTTAGGAATATATTTTTATTTATTTTATATATATATATATTTTTTTTTTTTCCCCTCATATATTTCTTTCCAGCATCTAGTGTTTATTGTGTTGATGTGTATGCTTTTTATAATTTGATTACTATAACTTGACCAGTGGCCACAAAATTAAGAAAAAATAACATTTTCAATGAGTTATTGATTAATTTACAAACCTCACTTAAAACCAGCCTCTGCCTGCTACTGCTAATAGCCCTGGAAAATAATTTTAGGGTTTAAATCTTGACAATAGAGAATAACTGAACTGTTTCTTCTTGCCACACAGTACTTAATTGAACATAACTACTGCAAAACAACCAACCACAGTGTGAAACAAACAGCAACAACTGTGGGGCAGAATTACTGTGACAAGACAGAGAGATTGGTAGTGACAAGGGCAACTGTGATTTTGACTCCAAGCCGGCAGTTTATTGGGTGACCAGCTGCCATAGCGTAAGGATATGTTTGCACAGTTTAACAATGCACGTGCAAAGAATTTTATTGTTATGAGGAGAAAAAGTTGTGATGAAAGAAAAAGAAAATCTTAAATACTCGAGTATAAGTGTTGGTTTATGCAGGATTTCTACTATCAAATATGTAAAAGAATCAGAACTAATCAATTACCTGCTTTAGATCAGCCAAATGATCTCCATAAAAAACCAAAATGGAGTGTGACTAAAAAATGTACTTTGTATGCAAATTGAGACTGAAATATTCACTTTTTTGATCACTTAAGTATAGAAAATAATGATTAGGGATATAATTGACAAGAAAACCATAATTCTACAATGACATCATCATGGTAACAGATCACAAAATGAGGAACAGGATAAAGGAAGGATTTTTTTCGATGAAATAGCAAAAGTGAAAAACTAATCAAGAAACAAATGTGAATTGTTAAAATGAAACAGGTAAAAGCAACTCGTAAAAACAACAAGGGGTACAAATGAAGAAAAATAAGGTTGTACATATTGAGTTAAATGTATTTGCAAAATTTTCCTTAACAAAACTAAAATCAAAAAAAGGAAATGAAAACCAAGATTTGTTTTCAGATTCTTTGTGTTAAAAGAACAGAAAGGATGGGGAACATAGTGTCATGGGAGAATAATGCTGGTGTGAAATGGAAAGGAAACATTCTGTCCATGCTGCTTACGCTCGCTGGTTTTTACCTCACTGAGTAGCCTGCTGAAGCACAGAAACCCTGAAGAGGGAAGAATGTCAGTAAAGAGAGAGAAAGAGGAAGAGAGTCACGAGGGTTATCTTGTAAGCAAGTTGGGCCAGATTCACACATCATCTTGACAAAAAATAAATGCATAAATAAATTATTAGCTTTAATAATTAAAACAAATAAACAAAAAACAAACAAAAAAACGTGGCTTTTAATCTTTCCTTAATCAAAGTCTATGGTTGTTAGAAACTTTAAGCCTAAGTCCACCAGAAGTTATAGAGTTTTACAGGGTCTTAATACAAACTGTTTAGACTGTTTAGCTTTGCCCCTCCCTAAAATTCAAAATTCAGTCTTAGCCATGATGTGGAATGTTTAGTTAGTTGATGAGCACAACAACCACACATACTCGCACACTTACATGTAGAGAACTTATATTAGAAGTTCAAGGCTGGTCATTACACATTGTTGCAGAGCTAAAAATTGGTACAAAACAGAAGACTAATCAACTGATCTCTAGCAAAGAACTAGTTTGTGAGGTTCAGCATATTTTTTATTTAAGGATGCATGAAACTTCAGTTTATAAGTCTGAACTTGTGAACTTGTCTCCAAAGGCTTGCTGTAAAGTGTCCAGGGTTTTGCATGCCACACAGACAAAAATAGCAAACACACTAGGGAACTGACATCAGGGAACTGACATCAGTTCCCTGTACTGACAACTAAGGGGCAAAGAGTGTAGCTGAAGGAGAGGGTATGACACCAAGGGAAGGAACCGCTCACTGATACGTTTTTGTTTGTCTAGTAATGAACCAAAGATGCTTGTGTACTCCATTGCTTTTGATGTGTTACTTAGGAATCGCTACCGCTGAGTCTAGGCACAGGTCTTGTGATATGACGATGTTACATCATCATGGATTAGGACTTATCCACGATCCAGCATCACAGAGCAATCGTAAGATTGGGTACAGAGCACATACTATCTGTTGTAGTTCTACGCTCACAGATGCATCAAACCTTTTTCTCTCTGCCAAATCACACTATTTGCTAGCCTTCCCTATAGACACCAAAAAATACTGTGGGTAGTGCCTTTAAGTTCTTATTCAAATCCCCTTTTGCTTCACAATGAAGTAGAGAGCTGTGGACCAAAATAAAAATGACACTGAAGTGAGTGAGTGAGTGAGTCCCTAAAAAGACATTCTGTAATATTGATATGGTCTGGATTTTCACAAAATGACCAGGCACAAACAACAGTTATTAGAAAAGTTTATCTCTTTGATGGCAATATCAAACCACCTCAAGATATGAGAAGACAAGAAAACATTGGAAAGAGGTAACTGAAGCAGCAACAACATTTGAAACTTTAATTTAACCTTTTTTAAATAATAACTGCATACTAAGGGCTACCTCAAAAATGAAGTTTGGAGTAGGAGTGACCAGAATAAACCATAGAC
>JAUZTA010047267.1:0-12547 GCA_034780835.1 Ctenochaetus striatus | reverse complement strand
TTATGTCTTTAATTTTATCCTGATTATTTTGTTTTGTATTAATAATTTTCTGATGTTCAGCACTTTGAGCTGAGTTGAAAGATCTGAAGTCCTTCTTCTTCAGTAGATAAAGGATGTAAAACAATCTCTTTAATGAGCTGTAAAATGTCCCGAGGCTGAAGTTTTTGAAGCTTTTCTGAGCTCAGGAAACCTTTCTGGAGATCCGTGGTTCTCAGAGGACAGCCAGGCTCCTGCTGATGCTGATCCTGCAGAATCTGAAGCTTCGCTGTGGATGAAAGCGACTAACAGGAATCAAAGGAGTTCAGATGAGCTGCAGCTTCAATGAACACATGACACATGAAACACATGAACGCAGAACCAGAAGAGAGAAAAAACACTGACAGCAACAAGTTACTGTTACATCAGGACTTTTACTCTATTACTTTAAGTACATTTAGCTGATAATACTTCTGTAGGATGTACGACTTCACTTGTGGTGGAGTATTTCTACACAAGTGAAGGATCTTTGTTTGCTCTCATCACATCTGAGCAGCAGATTCATAATCGGTGAAGTAATTTTCACACAAAATATTGATTTCAACAGAGCAGTGCGAAGCTGCTTATCGATGAAAGACGAGAAAATCACTAAACAAGCAGAGAAAAGTCCAAGATGTTTTTCTTTTCATCGTTTCTGCTGCAAAAGAAGAAAACGATGCCTCCTGTGACGGTTCATTCTTAAAAAAGCTACTGGAAGCTTCCTGTCGAGTCTTCCTGCTGTTTCGTGCATACGGAACGAGACACTGCTGTCAGGCTATAATGAGTTAAACTGAAAACTGAGAGACACAGAAATGAGAAGAGCCTCATTCACTGCTGATGGACTGAAGTGTCAGTTTGAATGTCATCAGTGCAGCTTCCAGACGAGGAGCCTGTTGGATTTCTGCTGAGGATCTTCAGTGTTCCTTTGTAGCATTAATCTGTTCGAGTAACACTCGCTTTTTGGTGTCAAAACATATAATTTGAGTGAGGAGAGAAGCTGTCTGCTGTCAGAAACTGACTCAGACTGAGTGTCAGACACATTCACATGCAGAGTCAGAAATGTGGATTTTTCTCTGTTCGAACTCAGACGTAGATTCATGAAAATGTCTGACAGCTTCATCACTTCATGTTCCTTCTGGAAATTTGTTTCAGTCACAGCTCGAGGTCTGGTGATATCAGTCAGTCCAGCACTTATATCTCAACTATTATTGGATGGATTGTTATGAAATGTGGTTGAAACATGCAGGTTCTCGTCAGGATTAACTGTAAAAACTGTGGCGTTTCCTTGATAAAAACACTCGTTAACTTTTAGAAGCAAGTGTGACAAATGAAATCTGTTCCTGCAAATTGAATGTTTAATTAAAAAACCATCATCCAGTAAAACTGTCAACATGTTCAGGCCTTTCCCATCAGCCTTGGCTGCACTTTGTGTTTGGTGCCAGTTAGCAAAAGTTAGCTCGCTAACGTGCAAAACTGAGGTGGTGAACATTTTAAACAACGTTCCTGCAAAACATCACAGCGCAGCTTTTCAGATTTAACAGGTTAAATACAAAAAAATGTAGGAAGATGAAACAAAATGTAAACCAGTTACACAACTTTTCATCTTCGATGGAGGCTGTTTGACAAGGAGAGAGATAAATCCCATGATCCCTCACTGCTCATCGTGCTGAACGGCCTCTTTCACAGAATCACAGGTAAACATGTTGTGGTGTGTTTATGTGTCAGCAGCATCTTTATTCAGAAAGTCATTGTGACTCATTTTTAATCTGAACTTCCTCATGAAATGTCGGCAGTTTAATCAATAAGAACCTCACTCTCATCCTTTAACCTGCGAGTTGTTGCTGTCGTTCAGTCTCCTGTCGAACATCAATGATCTCTGCGTTCATTCTGATCATCTGCTCCTGTGAATGAAGAAACGTCTCACGCTTGAATGAAACACAAAGCTGCATTTTCAGGTTTCGTCTCTGAAGAAAAACAGTACACGCAGGATAATTATCACACCGCCATCTCGCCTCTGCTGCGCTTCGCTCCGGTCAAAGCTGTGAGAAAATCACAGAGAAGAAAACAGAATGTGGACTTTTCTCACGGCTGCAGAGAAGTTTGTGTTCACATGTTGACCCCTTTGAACAGGGAAGCAGGTTTTCCTTTAAACGCAGCGTCTCTGCTTGGTTTGCATGAGAAAGGCTGTGATGTTTTTTTAATGTGCCACAGGAACTCCGGGGACGTGCACATGATGACGAACGTTTAAGTGCGTCTCATTTCTTATTTAGCTGCACGTCGCCTCATGTGGTTTTAATGATGTCTTCAGGGTTTCGCCTGTTAAAGCTGATTTCAGCTCCGCGTTCCTGCAGGCCAAAGAGCGTTTTATTTACATTCATTTATTCAGAGCGATGACAGGCACGAAGACAGCGAAAGCACAAACTGAAACTCTTTTAATTTTTCATATCTGTTTTTTTTTCACTGTGTAAATTCCTCACAGACACAAAAACAGAGAGAAGATCAGTCATGTGACACGACAGGTGAGAGAAAAAAACCTTGAAGAGGACTTTAAAGAGATTAAACCAGAAGCCAGATCATTGTGAGTGATTATTATTTTCTCAAGATCAATGAAATGAAACGACATGAGTCAGAGGCAGAACTCCAAAATAAAAGATTCAGAAGAAGCTTTTGACAAAAAAAAGAAACAAGCAGTGCAGCGGTCGATATTTCCACTCTGAGAGCAGAACGTCAGAGCGAAACAAAGACTGGATCAAAGCGATAAAGCGGCTGAACGCCTTTCGACGGCCTCACGGAGCAGAGACACACAGGTTACATAAACCTTCTCTAACCAGGTCGCACGAGTGTGTGAACACACTCTTTATTTGCACAAACACCCTGAAGGAGCTGACTTACTCAGGCATCCACACACACACACACACCTGCGTGATGCTCAGCTTTTCCTCCTCTGAGTGAAGAAAACAACCTTTTCGTTTTGTCCTGAACTTTAACAGCAAAGCTTCAGAATAACTGAACTGTGAGACTGTGAGTCTCCGGAGAGTCTCGATCAGAACCTTCATTCATGCCTCGTGGTTTTGTTCGCTGCTCAGTTTTATAATGTAAAACCTGTGAAAGCTGAATTTCCTCTTGACATTTGTGCTGAGAGACGAGGAAGCGAGCAGCTGAAGTTGGACTGAGAAAATCCTCCCGGTTTTAATTGAGTGTGTTCAGTGAGCAGAACTCTGAGGAGGTCAAACGGCTTTTCTGCTCACCGACAAAAGGGACTCGCGTCACCTCTACAGCCTCTTCTCACACTGAACTGAAAATGGCAAAACTTCAGACTTCCTGTGGTCAAATCCTTTTAATCAAACGACTCAGCCTCATTTAACCCTTTTTACAGCAAACAGATTCATGTTGAAACTGTGTTCATTGATGAAGGATTGGGTGAAATGCATGTTTTGGAGTTCGAGGTCAGAATCCTTTCTGTTTCCAGTCTCGTCTTCCTTCTTGTCTCTGAGGACGTGTGACTCATTCTGTGACATTTCATGAGACTCGGCTGTTTTTCAGGTGCTTCGGTTCCTGTTATGAAACTCAGGTCGGCTGCGGTGACACACTGAAGGGAAAGCTCTTATCTTTTTGGATTAAGGTGGTTATTTCACAGCGGTGAGGTTTCAGAGGAAACAGCAGAAAACCCGTTTCTGGATGTTGACAGTCGTCTCCATGTTTGAAGGCCAGAAGAAGATGTGAAACTCCGACTGATCTGCAGGCTTCAGGTCAAACTCAGGGATGAAATTAAACCACGTTGAACCAGTTTTAGAGCGGTCGTAGTTTACTCTTCGCTGAAATCTAAAAAACCACGAGTGTTAAACATCCATCATGTAGGAAAACTCATCATGGCTGCTGATCTTGTGATAAAATATGGAAGGTTGCCTTTAAAAGCTGGTGTTTGTCCGTTCTGAGCTTCTGTAGAAACACGGCTGCAGCATCTCAGAGGAAGAGGACCGACTTCTTCTGTGGTTATTAAACACTGCGATTCTGATTCTCAGGTAATCAAGAACAAATTAAAACACACTTATGACATTTATGTTCCATTTCAGGCCCAATCTACAAATAAATCTTAATTCTGCACACTGAGCCTTTAAAATACAAACAGAACATGTTGCTCTCATTTACCAGTTGCGCCCCCTACTGGCAGAAAACAGCATGTTATGTTTAGCACGTTGACTCAAAACAAAGCCTGTCAACCTTGGATGGAGGTTTGCTCAGGTGTTCAGGTTTCAGGTCAAAGTTTTCTCTGATCCAGTTGAAGATCCAATCGGATTGTCACAGAGGATTTAACGAGACTTTGTTGACGTTTCTTTCAGTGGCAACTTGAGTTTGAACTTGCAGATGATCAGTTGAACTTCCTGTGGTCTCACAGTGAACATCTGCTAACAAGTTCTGTGTGAGCTCTGATTTTTAGGACGGTGCAGATTTCACAAACAAGTGAGAGCATCAACAAAGGAGAAGTTAGTTTATTAAGAAGGAAACAGGAGAAATCGATCATGTTTTTGTCCACCCACCTCACCCACACAGTGTTTCTGCTTCATTACATCAGGACAAGTTCTTCTTCTGCACCGCCTCTTGACTTTGGCACCAGTCAGGAATCTTGAACATGATCGAGTTCAGAGCACGAACCCTCCAGATTCAGCCTTACTGCTGCAACTCTTTGCACAGTCACACGGGTTGAGTCCATGTTCAGAGGAGGCCGTGGCGAGGACCGGCCCGTTAAAAACTCAGCATGATGCCGATTCCAGTCTGCAGACTCCAGAGCTGCATCTCTCTGTCATCAAACGCCTTCAAATAACTGCAGTGACAAAGCAGCAGAACAACGGAGGCCAGAGGGGAGAGATGGAGGGGAGGTGGGGGAGGAGGGTGACACATCAGCTCACAAGGCGAGTGAGAATGGCCGATGCTGCAGCTTCAGATGGGAGGCGGGAGGCGGGAGGCGGCACGCCACCACCGAGCTCTGGATTAATCCACCCTGACCCTGACGAGCTCGCTGTCTGTGGGGAAAGACGATGCAGCCCGCTCCTCCTCCTCCTCCTCATTACACCCCGACTCCCTCTTCTCATGACTTCCTCCTGTCTCACCCTTGCTCCTCACCCCTGCTGGGGCAGTCTCTGGAGGCCTGATGGAGCTCTGCTGGGTGGGGGGGGCTGATGCTGTGGGTTTCAGGCGACAGATGGGAGCGTTCGCAGGCAGCTGAGCTTCACGGTCCGCTGGAGCGACCGGCTGCGTGCAGAGCCCCCGCCGACCGCTCTGAGTCACGTTTGAGTGTGCGGTGATGTCATCCTTACTTGTGTGTCCGAGTAAGCTCGGGGGGGTGATGGGGAAGGGGGGGGGGGGGGTCGCCTCAGCTGCTGCTGTAAGATCAGTACAGTATCACAGCTGGGCCTCCACAGCTGTCAGCACGCTGCACTCTGAAGTCACATAATGCTGTTTTTAGGATGAAACAGGACTCGTTTAGCTGCTGAAAGTTGGCTGAATTTAATGGTGAAAATACAGATCATGGCCAAAAGTCTGTGGACACACAATCATTAAACTCACATGCAGTGATAGAAGCACAAACCCTCAACTAAACAACAACTCGTTGTAGGTCTGAGGTTCGACTGTCAGAGGAAACTGAGAAAAAATGAAAATATAAATGAATTAATTTCCCTGAGCAGACATGAAGAACAAATTTATGTCAAACTGATGTGACGATTCAGTGCGAAAGGAAACATTTTATTTTCTGTGTCCTTGTAAAAATCTGTCCATAAAGAATGAAAAGCTCAGCTCTCACCGTCGAACTCTTTCCAGATAAACCGAGTAAAAACTTCTCACTGCCTCTTCACTTTTCTCGTCTCTCTCTTGTGTTTCGCTCACAATCACGCTGCGTTACCTTCAACTACATGAACTTATTTAACCTGACGACTGAGCGCACAAACCAAAGGCACGATGGACTCGAATAAAACAGCTGTGGTTCACTGTTGAACCCACCGAACATCTGTGGAGAGGACAAACAACACATGAAACTCTGATATTCTGTCACACGAGAGAGGGGGGTCATAATAGAGTTTTTATTATAAATGTTTTGTCCAATAAAAACACATTTCATTAATCTGCTCAACATAAGCAGAAAGTTAAAGGAAATTAAAAGTTTTATGGGTTCAGATTAGAAAAATCCACCAGGTTTTACTTCGTGTAACTCTCCCTTTATCTTCAGCTGAGGTGTAGGTGGTGTGAATGTGGTGTGTAGGTGGTGTTAAAGGTGGTGTTAAAGGTGTAGAAACTGCCTGCCGGTGGCTTTTATTCTCATCATATCAGGTGAAACGGTGGTGCAGTGTGATGAAACGTCTCCGAGGAAGCTCGGCCTGCTGCGTGATTCAGCCTCCCGCCTGTCGGTCAAACGTGACAGCCGCACTGATGCATCATGGGTCTGCAGAGTCAGCAACCATCTCTGACACGACAACCTGAAGACGAGCCGAGAGGAGACAAGTCCACCTACGGGCCACAGAGGGAAGGTCAAAGGTCACAGAGGGAACGGCTGAAGCTTCATGTAACAGATCTGAATGTTAAAGTCGAGATGGTTTCGACAGTTGAGACCAACATGTGACGGATCAGACCAGCTTCGTCAGCATGTTCACAATCAGAGCTCAGGTGTTTTTACCACATTAATATACGAGTACTACTCGGTAGTTTTTGTTGCAGAAGTACAAGGGTACTCGGTACTTTAGAGGCTGTTCAGCTTTTCTTCTATTTGCTGAAACAAAGTTTAACCTGTCATGTGATTTCAGTACATTTAAACCACAAACATTACCGGGAATTCTGCAGAAAACTGCAGATAAACATTTAATTTAAAAGAATTCCTTTTGTAAACACTATTCTAAATTCAAAGTTGCTTTCTATTCTCGCATTGAGCATCTTCGTATCAGGCTTGGAAAGAGTTTTAGTTTATTTTCTCACTAATAATGTAAATAGTTGACTTGTTGTTGAAGGTGTTTAAATATTTGGAGCTAAAAACAGCCATGTTAGGTCACCGTGTGTCTCCAACTGATGTGATTAGTGTTGCTATAATGGTTGACTCCTAATCTGGTCTCTTCCAGTGTCGCAGTGAAGCATTTAGCTCTGTGATCGCCTCACCTCTCTGCAGAGATCAGCTGATGGGTTCAGGAAGCGACGGCGATCGATTTGTTTTCCAATCCTCTTAGCCTCCTTTCAGGTCTGCGGGGTCAAAACGAAACCTGGACAGGCAGCGTTTAGTGTCCGTGCTGCTTTAACAAACCTCCTGAAAACACACGAGAGGCGAAGCTCAACACTCATTCACACAGAGAGGAGAGAGACACAACAGAGAAGATCACAAGACACAACAAAGATCCAGACCTGAACATCTGGAATGAGATCCAGACATGTTTGAGAAGTCCTGCAAGTGCAAAGCATTTAGAGACAAAACCTGACCCACTGATGAAGACTGTGTGAAGTATTTTAAAAGGGGTTAAGTGGATCTTAAATCTTGGACCTTTTTTTTATCCTGTAAAGTTTAAGAGAAAAAACCTCAGTAATCAACATTCAGTGAGATGAAGGAGAGGATTTCAGTATTTTTTTAAATGTATTGAGTGACTTTGCATTTCTGCCCGGTGCATGTCCTGTCCTGTTTACTGCTGAGGAGCAGAGGCTGGTCTCCTCCCAGCAGCACAGCTTCTGGTCCTGCTCGTGCTGCCTTCACTGCTCGTAGGAAAAAAAACGAGTGACCGACTTCACTGTGAGGATGAAGACAGACAGGAGAGCGGTTGGCTCATGTCACCTGTTGAAACTTGCTTGAATTTATATATATAAATGTAAATATTGAACACATCTAGTCCTTTTGTACTCATGAACTCCTTTAAGTCACACAAAACAGTGAGGAGCCCTGTTCCCATTCTGTGTGGTGTATTTTATTTTTTTAATTTTGACAAAATCATTAAAACCAGAACTCCTAGTTTCCCTCTTGACAGCTTGAAAATTCTTTTTCTTCCTGAAAATTGATATAATAATAAATACAAAACACGATCTGCCTCCACTGAAGAGATTTTTTATATTCATATGTTATATATTTATATTAATATTATTATTTAGAGTAAATAAAAATTATGTTGTCCAACCATTATTACACTATTTACTCAAACACGACGAACTTAAGCGTCAAAACTAGACCAACTTTCCTATAAATCGGTTGGATAAAATGATAATGCCATTAATTAAAAGATATTATGAGAGTTTTACATTTTTTATTTTTTGACATTGATGTATTTATTAATTTAATGTTCTTGTCTAATGGGCTGAGGTTTTTGCTGTCTGATAGTGCTTATATTATACTTTTTAATTTTTATTTTTCTGTGTTTGGTTGTACTCAGTGGTAGAGCTGTGTCTCGACTTGTTTCAGTGATCCACCGGGTGTCCAGTGTTCCGTGAACGCACCGCGGCGCTCCGCTGCCATATTGTTGTTGTATTTTCTGGGCAGCGGCGGAGTTTCCAACTGCTGTCGCTGTCTGCGGGTTCAGCGGTCTGCGAGGGGGGGAGGCGCTGCTGCTGCTGCTGCACTAACGTTATATCTGGAATACAACCGAGCTCCAGGTCACTGCGAAAGTTACCGGACGAGAAGCGGAGCCGTCGGGTTCGTATTTTTCCTGATTTAAAAAGTTTTCCCGTGTTGATGTTCTGTCACTCTTCTTGGAAAGACGGGCTGAAAGCTCACTCCGCGGGGCTCGTGCTACTTTTTCCCATTCATGCTAACAGATGCTAGCAGGTTAAATTAGCACATCCAAACCTCAGACTTTGAGTTTTCCCAAAGTCAGAAACCGTGAGGGGGAAAACAAACGGCCGTGTTGGGTGTCAAAGATGAGCTCACACAGTTCAGTCAGCTCGGACACAAGAAGCAACAGATGAGCGGTGTTTTGGAAACGAGCGGTGGTCTGGAAGCTAACTCGGTTAGCTAGCTGGCTAACGCTGCCAACTGACACCAGACTCGGGCGATAACTTGGAAACTCACTGAGGAAACTCGGAGTTATTCTGTGGGAAATCAGTGTGATTTTAAAAGGAGACACACGGTCATTGTGACTTCATGTTCCTCTCCTGTGTTGGCTCTTTTTAAGCCTGTGGGATAAAGTCATGGTGGATTGTTTATTTATGGCAGGTCAGGACGGACTGGAAACGCATCACTGGCCAAGTGTTCCACGGTTTATGTAACGTTAGCTTAATGTGTGATTAACGAGGACTTTCCAGAGTAGGACAAAGTTTGGATCCGGTCAGGCTTTGGCCCGCCCACCTGTACCTTTCTGCACAGGTGAGCTGTGATATGTCAGGTTGAAGCAGTCTGGTGGAAGTGTCTGTGTGATCCTGGCTGCTGGTGAAACTCTTTCAACCACAAAAAAAGGGGAAGTCAGCCCTGTTCTTGTCTCTGCTGGTGTCAGGTCTGCGCTGCTCTCAGTGGACTTGTCTCATGACTGGCATTTGTGTTTTCCAGGTCAAGGTTCGTTCACATGTGGTGATTGTAAGCTTATAATCCATTTACATCCAATAACGTGCCTCGAAGTTTAATGAAGGAATTCCTAATCCTGTACACAGTTTGTAGATTAGCCTCGAAACACACAACTCAATCTGTAAAGAAAATAACTTGTTGGTAAAAGTCTCTGTCAGGAATCTGAGGATTCTGGACCAGATCTGAAGTTACTTTATAGAGCAAAAACATTTCATCCCCACCAAGCAGAGATGATACTGTGACTCTTTAGGAGAAAGTGGAAGTGGGAGAGTTTCACAAGCTGAAACTGGAGCTTCATGGTCTACTTTATCGAAACAGGAGCCCAGTTTAAAGAATAACTTACTGTGGCTGTTAGCTCAAATCTGCAAAAAAACATTTAGTTATAATAATAAAACAAGAGGTGAAAGTGGAGTGCAGGTTAAACACGTCTTCTCATCATGTTGCTGATACAGAACCTGTTAATGTACGTAAATTACAAGTGATGGATGACAGTTTTGGATTTGGATGTTAAACACAAAGTTGCGTTTGCTATTAAATGTTTGTTTCTGTCACGGTTTTGTCGCTGTGTTAGACTGAACACCTCTTCAGGAAGAAACAGCTAAAGGAAACGGTGGTTGAGATGAGCTCTTGGTAGAACAGATGTTATCACAGATTAGGTGTCAGGAATGTTTGGACAGTAATTACTGAAGTTTGTGTCCAGCGTGACAGGTCCTGTGATGAAACTGTTGCACTCAGGCAGATTTACAGACAGACTAAACTAAACCTGGTTCTGGTGTTTGTGTTTCAGGCATTGAGTGTTGAAAGTGAAGGTGCCTCTCTCAGAGACCTTTCAACAGGATGATTGGCTCATAATTGGTGTCAGAACTGTGACCTTTTCAGTAATGAGACTGAAATGCCAACCTACTTTGTATGGCTGAGTGTCACATTTTGATACCTCATGAAATCCTGATGAATTGTGTTGCTTTCAAAGGGGTTGCAAGTTGCCATTAAATATAATTGTTTTTATTAATTAATAATTTAATTTTTTAAATGAACTGTCTAAGTGATTTAATTAAAGTCGAACCGAAGTCACTTCCCAGAGCTCATGATGGCGACTTCAGAGAGCTTCTTCTGTCTAAAGAATGGAAAACCTAAAAATAACCAGTTTATACTAAAATGAAATGAAGAAAAGGAGCAGATATTCTGAGTTAAAATGTTGAATTTTTATATTTTACTTGACCTAAAACACTGTTACACATTAAATATTTGTTCTCTTTTGTGGAGCCCTTAAGTCTAATGAGGAAGAAGAAAAAAGTGTAATGTGTTTGGGGTAAAACTGAGGCTTTGACCCCTGTTTTAATGATACTGAGCCTTGCTTGATGGAAATTTCTGTTCTTACTGATGGCACCAAAGGAGAAAACAGGGTTTCTAAAGTGTCATGTGCACAGCAGCTAGACATGTGGGGTATTTTCATACTGTAGTTCCTCAGAGGACTGAAACAAGAAGGCTGACACTTACTTTCTTGCTGCCATAAGCTCAGTCAGAAGTAAATGAAGAACTAACAGGGAACCTCTGGTTACTGACTCTGTAAAAAGGAAACTGTCACTTTCTATTCCCGGTCTCTGACCAGAGCGGCGAGTACGTTTATTGAGTGTTACATTAGCAGTTAATGCTAACGAGTGACACAGAGTGTTTCCTGCGGGCGAGTCAGCCAACGCAGACGTCTTCCTTCTCTTTGTGTCTCAGCGTAGTGAAACTAGTTCTGCCAGAGCTAAAGAGGGCGAGGCGGAGGCCAAATTAACTACCTGACAGGTAATCAACCCCCGCCTCCCGCCCTTTCACTCAGTAAGCACAGGATGTGTGGCCTGAGTTCCTGTGTAATCCAACACCCAGCACATAATCCAGTATGTCTCCGTTTATAAATGGCTGCAGATTATCAGTGTGAGTAGAGCAGGTTACGTCCTCTGTGCCACGTCGGGGAGTTCACAGGCAAACAAACAGCTTACCTGGGCATCGGGAGCACCTGGTGGGATGTGATACCAGCAGAGATGAGAGCTGTTAGCATTTTATCAAAACTGGTACTACTTATTGATGGGGAATAGTATCTGTATCTATTGATATGTCCTTAGTTTTAATGGTGTTTAAACATGTAACTCTGCTCAAGCTCCTGAACATGTTATTTATATAAAAAGTGATCATGGCATGGCTGAGCCTATCCTCGGGTCGATCTTTTATATCTGATAACAGTTGTTTGCTTGACTTGAGTATGACTCTGTAGACTCTTTAGCCAGCTGTCATGCTGTCACTTTGCACCAGTTTGCCCGATCTCGCACGTCAACCTCTCTGCTGTTTCTACAGTCCACTGAATGTAAACACACATATCAACGGTGGACGGCACCCAGCAGGGGAAGATGATACTTGAAAGGTGCTACATGTAAAACCAGTCACAGCCTCAGAGCTCTTATGACAAAAAATGTGGTCTGAACCACTTCGGATCATTTTTTTTTGAAGAGTTACAGTACAAAGTGTAGTATTTAATGTCTCACTCCCACACAGTTATTGGCTTTCAACAGGCAGCCCGAGTTCAGCTCCGGGGGTTCGTGTTCAACAGTTTCATGTCTTTCAGTCAACATTCATTAAGTTGTGATTCACTCTTGTAGTTTCATAGAGAAGTTGTAATTAGACAACAACCCTGTGCACACAGTACACAGTAATAATCTGACCTCCAAACAAGAGTTGTGCTGTAATGGTGTTAAAATGTCACATATTGCACCTTTAACGGGCGTTTTAAATGACCAATCAGGAGCTGGTACCAACTGCAGACCAGCTGTGTGTACCTGTCCTCACCTGTTAGAACTCACTGCAGCCAGAAAAAGTCTATCAATGACTGGAACATGCAAATTTTGGTTAATACATTATTGATCTAAACCCTAACCACTTGGCAGCTGTCTGCTTTCAGATATCTGCAGTTATCAACCTCCCGGCAAGTTAAGTGACAGAGCAAGAATAAGCGAGGGCGGGAGTGTGTCAGTATCTACT
>JAUZTA010047193.1:0-12580 GCA_034780835.1 Ctenochaetus striatus | reverse complement strand
TTCGTCGTTAAGGCGGGCTCTGGGCGGAGTCACGCGCAGGCTAATGGCGGCGCCCAGGACGAGATTTCTGAGGCTTCACTTTTTTTTTTTTTTTTTTTTATTTATAGTGTCCACCACACAATATATACATCTCCATATATACAGACACCAGTGTATATACAATATATACAATATATACAAATGTACATATATACATAAACCTTCAGGGTATCTTCAAAATTAATTAAACATGTTAAAGGATTCGCAGATGTCTAAAGTCTTCATTGCTTTTTTGTCTTTTACACCGTGAAGGGGGATCATATAAAACTCTACTTCCTTTATAAATGGTTGTATTTTTGGAGGTTTTTGGTTCCATTTGCACTTGTGAATATAATACTTGCCATACAGTATAAGTAAATTCAAGATGTAACTTTTTCGTTGTTCACTAGTATTATTTTCATAAAAAAATAAGACATCCTTTTCTTTCAGCTGAATATTGGAGCCAGTCTGTACATTGTAGAACTGCTCGACCTTTGACCAAAATATTCGACAATGGATACATTCAAAAAACAAATGACAAATAGTTTCTGTCTCATGGTTACAAAACACACAGTTTCTCTCCACAACCCCAAATCTTACAACAACTTGATTTGTTGGGTAAATTAAATGTAATATTTTAAATGCTACTTCCTTGACTTTATTTGTTACAAAAAATTTCTGGTTAAATGTCCATACAGATTTCCATTTAATATTTTCAAATTTTGAGTTCCAGCTGGATTTTGACTGAGGGGTTGAGGTTTGGTGGTACAATTTCCTAATATGTTTGTTGTTACATTTGTCACTTGTTAACTGTACTCCACCTAAGGAGAGTTCTGATGAATATCGTGTGTTCTCCTCTCCTCCCCCTTGCAAAAGTGTCAGCAGTCCAGAAGGGATTGCATCAAATACAATTGCATATTCTTTAGGAGTGATGGGTATTTTATATTTCGCTAGAAATTCTGTATAGCTGTACAGCTGTCTGTTTCTATTTAATAATTGCATGACAAACAGAATATTGTTTCCCACCCAACCATCGAAAAATAATGTTTTATTTTTATATTTAATATCTTTGTTGTTCCAGATTAAAGATCTGTGTGGAGAGAAACCGTGCTTGTATATCATTAACCATGACATTAAGGCCTGTTTATGGAAATTAGACAGATTGACAGGAATCTTGCCTACATCATAATTACAATGCAGCAAAAACTCAATACCACCCACCTTCCTAAATAACAGTTCTGGGATAATAAACCATAATTTGTCTTTTTCTTTTATATATCGTTTGAACCAGTTGATCTTAAAGACCATGTTGGCTGTACCAAAGTCTAACACATTTAACCCTCCTTCAGAGTATGAATTACATAATACATTCTTTTTTAAATAATGTGGTTTATTTTTCCATATAAAGTCAAACATTTTCCTGTCAATCTGTGTAATATATTCTTGTGGAACATCCATGACCATTGCTGGGTAAATTAGGCGTGAAAGACCTTCACTTTTAGAAAGTAGAACACGTCCATTCAGAGATAAGTCTCTTACCAACCAAAAATCAAGTTTCTTTTTCACTTTTTTTACCAGAGGATCAAGGTTCATATTGGCCCGTTCCTTTTGATTTTTACATATTTTAATACCCAGATATGAAACCACGTCTTTAATAGGAATCCCACTGATTTCAAGTAGGTCATTAGGCTTCTCTCTTAAGGCAAACAAATCACACTTTCCAATATTTACAGTTAACCCTGAAACCCCTGAAAATTTATTCAGGCATGCGATGGCTTTTTTAACCTCCTTTCCATTTTTTAGAAAAATTGCAGTGTCATCTGCTAATTGGCAGCACTTAAGTTCTTTCCTATCTAATTTAATACCACTAAAGTTGCTTTGATTAATGTGCACTAACATGGTTTGCATAACTAAAAGAAATAAAAAGGGTGCAGCGGGATCTCCTTGTTTAATCCCTCTACATATATTAAAGCTCTGTGTTGTGCCTGTAGACAATCTAACTGAACTTTTACAATCTTTATATAACAGTTGAATGGCCGATTTAAAGTAACTACCAAATCCAAACAGATCTAAGGTTTTGAACAGAAAGCTATGAGCTACTGTATCAAAAGCCTTATAATAATCCACAAAAAGAATGTAGCTGCCATCTTCAAGCAGATCACTGTAGTCAATCAGGTCTAAAATTAATCGGACATTGTTACTTATATGCCGTCCTTTCATAAAACCTGACTGACATTCATCAATAATTGTATTGAGGCAAGGTTTAAGTCTTTGAGCAAAGATCAGTGAAAATAGCTTTGCATCGTTATTAATTAAGGTTATAGGTCTCCAATTTTCAACCAGTAACAGATCTTTGCCTGGTTTTGGTATTAAAGTAATAAGTCCTTGAGACATAGTAGGCGGTAATTTACCAGCCTCAAGAGCTTCTTCAAATACACATAACAGAAAATCTGCAATGTCATCTTTGAATTCTTTGTAGAATTCACTGGTCAATCCATCATTGCCCGGAGATTTATTTTCTTTCAGTTTAGATATACAAATTTTAATCTCCGTAACAGTTATTTTTTCATCACAAACTTTCTTGGAGTCTTCATCAATACAATTTGCTACATTCTTTATTGAGGAAAAAAAGGTTTCATCAGTATTATGAAGCTTCTCAGCATAAAGCTTTTCATAAAAGTTTTTAACATAATAAGAGATTTCCTTCATATTTACTGAGGTCTGACCATTAATATCAAGTTTATGAATGGAGGAGAGTTCAGCGTTTCTCTTTTCCAAACTAAAAAAATATCTAGAATTTTTTTCTCCCTCCTCCATCCATCTCCTTCTGGATCTTATAAAGGCTCCTTTGGCCTTTTCTTCGTATAATTGATCCAGTTGTAGCTGAAGTTCAGTTAAATTAGTTTTATCTTCCTGAGACAGTTGGTTTTTTCCATGTATTGTGATTATCTCTTTAACTATACCATCTTCTTTAATACGTTTATTTTTTGCTATTTCCTTACCTCTCTGAATTGCCCACCTCCTAATTTTATATTTCATTAACTCCCACTGACCACAATATGAGTTCAAAGTCTTACCTGTTGTCCAACTTTCTTTAATAATTAATTTTGTAGTGTCTGAAAATCGTTTGTCCTTTAATAAGGTGCCATTAAATTTCCAGTAACCTGTATTAAATCTTTTATCTTGTAATATATTATTTGGACTTACTGACAGGTAAATAAGTTTGTGGTCTGTGAGCACAGAAGGCTCAATATATGTATCTATTACTTGTTTCTCCAGTTCTCTAGATATTAACCAAAAATCTATTCTTGACTGTTTACTCAGATCTTTAGTATTCCATGTAAAGGAGGATATATCAGGATTTCTATGCCTCCAAATGTCAAAGCAATTTAAATTAACACATATATTTTCAAATTCTGCTTTTTTGTCCGCTCGTACAGCGCGGTGTGGTATACAGTCTAGTGATGGGTTTTGGACTGTGTTCCAATCGCCACCTAAAATTAATTTAGCTTGAGGGAATGAAGCCATAGTTTGTGAGATATCCTCCTCATATTCTTGAAATAACAATTTATTTTTCATGTTATCATTTGTTCCATATATATTCCCCAACACAAAGATATTATCCATTAATTCAACAACTAAAATAACCCATCTTCCAAAGATATGTGTTTTACTTTTCAAAATCTTTCCTTTAAAGTTCCCTTTTAGAGTAGCAACGCCCAACGATCTGTTACTACCATAAGACATCCAGATGTCATCTCCCCACTGGTTTTTCCAAAATTTATAATCTGACACTAAGGCGTGTGTCTCCTGCAGAAAATAAAAATCCGCCTTAAACTTTTTGCAAAACAAAAATATAGCTTTCCTTTTCAAAATGTCTCTTATACCCCTTACATTAATTAAACACAAAGACAGTGACACACTTATATGTATCAAAGTTTCAACACCTATTACTCATACTCAAATTAACAGTTATAATACCTTATGTTATTTTTTTCTGGCGGGGGCTTCACTTCCCATGTCTGGTCTGTCAGGTAGTCCCCTTCTCAGGCCGCAGTTCTTTGCCACCAATTATGGCTCTGACCCCAACGAAAAAGGCTTTTCTTCCTTCTTTTCGAGCTGCTTCAATTTGGGGCCACAGCTTGCCTCGGGTCTCCTTGTCCTTCGCCGTCAGGTCTTCCCCGAATCGGAGTCTCTTTGAGGATAGGTACTCGGAACCTTTCCCCTTCTTCCATACGATGTCTTTTGTTGATCTTGTGGTGAATCTGATGATTACTGGTCGCGTTTTACCTTCCATTCGCCTTCCGAGTCTGTGGCTGATGTCGATATGGAGGAAAGGGTCCCGGACCTCCGGCGCGATCGCCGAGCAGATGTCTGTCACCCGCCGTTTGACGTCCTCTCCTTCCTGCTCCGGCAGCCCATACAGCCTCAGGTTCCACCGTCTCTGGTACCGCTCAGCTTCGTTTAGTTTTTCCTCCAGCTCCGATATTTTCTTCTCCTGTACAGAGGAGACCTTTTGGATTGTGGTGACGTTTTTTTTCATATCTTGAATTTCATTGAACAAGAATTCGGCATTTTCTTTCAACTCTTTGATACTTTCCGTATTTTGTTTTATGAGTTGGCCGAGCACATCTGCCTTCTTCTCCAGGCCGTCGGCTCTTTCATTTATTTTATCTGCCAGCATCCTCACAATGTTTTCTTGTATGTCGGCAAGCGTAAGCTGAACTTTGTCCTTCTTTGAGGCCGAGGTACCTGACTCAGTTTTCCCCTTCTTAGGAGCCGGTGTTGTAGGTCCAGAGTCAGAGTCAGGTAGTGGCACTTGTTCAGGGCTATAACCCTTTGCATAACTATGCATGTCCAAAGCTCCTGCTTCCATGTCTTTAGGAATATCGTTGTGGGAAGGCGAGAACAAGTTTCTGCTTACTTTGTCAAATCTGTGTCTTACTTTTCCACGTCCTCGTGCTCTTCCTCTGCATCGATCCATAGAGGAACTGGTTCAATTCCAGCTCTGCATGAAAAGTTTGCTAAGCTGGTAGCTTGTTGCTAGCCTAAGCTAGTCAGAGTCAGTTTAATATCTTGCTGTTTGGCCGTTTCTGGTTCAGTGGAGGTTTGTCTTAGCTTCCCCCTTTCTTTACTTAATCAACGTTCAATTTTTCATTCAGGTATATTCGTTCTTTGAAGTAGGTGTGAAAAGTCGAATAAGTTGTCTCACGCCATTATGCTCGTTCCTGGTGCCCCTTGCAAACTGAATTACCTGTGTATCTCTTTTGACTTTGTACGAGCTTAAACTGTGCCATATGTTGCCGATGCCGACGTAGTTATGCCGATGTTTATCGATGCGAGACGCACGCGCCGACCGAGAGTGTCGTGAAGTAAACTGTTACTGAAAGACTGCTAAAACTTGAAGTTCATGTCCTAGATATATCTTGTGACAGTTTCTGTTTGTGAATACTCACTACTGAAATATTTCTTAGTCTACAGATGAAACGGTGCTATTGTCCTGCCGCGACAGATGTATTTCAGATTAGCTCAGCTAGCTAAAAGACTACCGTGAGTATGTGGAGATTTTATACTGATTCAGGTTATTAACTGTTGTTGTAAATGATAGCGTATAATGTTTTAACTGTGTGGTTGTGTGTAATTTTGTTTTTATTAAATTAGGAACAACCACTACAGTTGTTTATGCACTTTGATGCACTGGTTTATGCACTTTAAATGCACTTAGTTTATGTACTTAAACTTTATGCATTAGGATGGTTATGCACTGAAAGAGTCATGAACAGAGGCTAGAAGGTTTATGTACTGAAACTGTTGTTTTATTTAAGACTAGATAGGTCAACACAGTGCATGCAGTCGTTAAAATAGATCGAAAAGAATGACTTCAAATTTACATTAGCACTGCTCTAAGTTCTGAGCAGTTGAGGAATAAAAGTCCCCAAAAATCTAGTTTTGTGTCTGGTGTTATTCCACATTTCACTAGCCCACAAATTTTGGTACCAGGAGTGGGGTTTTCCTCATTGATTTGGAGTTTTCTGACAATTTGGAATAGGCTAGTTCAGACCAGGCTTGTGAAGTGCATAAACAACTGTAGCGGAAAGAAACTGTTCCGGTGCTGTGGAGAATCAGAGACGAGGGTGAGGCCAGCCTGGAGTTGCAGTGGAGATTCTGTGACGATTCTTCTGGGATCCAGACGGCGCCAAGGGCAAGATGGGAGGGCAACGCACCCATCACCACCGACCTCATCTGTGGGATTCCGAGTAACTGGAGTTGAGCTAAGTCCGCACAAAGACCTTTCATCATGTCTGACAATGAGCAAGGGCAGGTAGCAGGAGCGGATGAAATTGAACAGTTAAAAGGACAGCTTTCAGAACTAAGTGAGAAACATGACAAAGCTATGGAGACTATCGCCACCTTAAGCAATCGGTCCTATGTGTATGTGCCCAGAGAACGCCAAATCCAACCTTTTAGTGGAGATCCAACAAAAGATGGCCGCTCAGTTGACGAGTTCATCGAAGAGGTGGAGCGGGTAATCAGGGCTAGGGGGCAAAGTTCTGAGGATGGAGTTGATTTCATTCTGTCTCTTTTAAGAGGATCTGCCTTAGAGGAAATTAGGCTATGCACCGAGGGAGAGCCTACTGGACCTAGTGAGCTGCTCGTCTGGCTGCGGGAAGCTTATACTGAGAAACGCAGCACAGCTCAACTGTTACAAGCTTTCTATGGTCGCCAGCAGCGGGAAGGAGAGGGTTTCCAGGCCTATTCCCATGCACTCTCCCAGGTTCTACGCTTAGCCTTGAAACAGAATCCTGATGCTGTATCAGATGCCAGAGTAGCGGTCAGAGACCAGTTCATAGAGGGCGTGAGAGATTCTTCTCTTAGACGAGAACTGCGTAAAATGGTTAGAGATAACCCCCAGTCCACTTTGTTTGATGTGCGTGAGGAAGCCATTGCTTGGTCCCTTGAAGAGAAGCCCTGTAACACTAAGACAGCTAAGAGTTGGAAGGTAGAGTGTGATAGTGTCAGAGAAGACAGTCAGCATTCTAGTCACCCACAGGAAAAGCAGTCTACCACTTTAGATGACATTGTTAAGGTGGTCGCTGAACAGAGCAAAGCTATAGGGGAGCTAACTATTGCATTAAAGGAGGGCCTTGCTTTCAGGGAAAAACCTAATAGAGGGATGAGTGTGAGGCCTAAACTGAAACCCCTGTTTACAGAAGATGGGAAGCCAATTTGTTTTAAATGTAAAGGGGTGGGACACATCTCTAGGGAATGTACGCAGCGCAGGCCAGGAGGTCAGCCTTCTGCTACCAGTGCATCTGTTCAGGAAAACTAGTTTCCTCGGTTGCCGGGAGCCGGGCAATCCGAGGTGAGGCTAAAGGCTCTGAGACTCTTAATCGTGAGAGGTTTCTGGAGAGGGCGGTGGGTAAATGTCGAGAAGTGGCCGTCAAGATTAGTGGAGAACCAGTTAGATGCCTGTTAGATACAGGAAGTCAGGTTAGTACCATTTCTGAGTCCTTCTTCAGACAGCAGCTGTTAGGTAGCGAGGAGGATGTATTTCCCACAGCCAAATGGTTAAAACTAACTGCAGCAAACTCTTTGCCAATCCCCTACATAGGATATGTCGAACTTGACATGGAAGCTATGGGGCTGAACATACCAGAGTGTGGGTTCTTAATTGTCAAAGACCCGGTTCAAGAGGGGGCGGGAGTTGAGGACAAAGAGTTGAAACAATCACAGACACAGAGTCATCAGGAAACAGCGCCAGGTCTCATTGGTATGAACATAATCAAGAGATGCAAGCAGTTGGTTATAGCTGAGTTTGAAACAACCCTTAAGGGGGAGCTAGATCCAGATTGGGGGGAGGTATTTCAGCGAGTGCAGACATGTGAGGTGCCAGAGAGGACAACCACAGCCAGGCTTGCAAGCAAAGATGTAGTCCGAGTGCCTGCTTGTTCTGTAGCCACAGTTTATGCAAAGGGTCTCCAACCCAAAGCTGATGATAGCACCTGTCTGTTGGTGGAGCCAGCTAAGACCCCATTGCCAGGTGGTCTTGTGGTTGTTCCAACATTAGTGAAGGCCACTAAACCTGTGTTCCCTGTACAGGTAGTGAATTTCTCTCAGGAGGATGTGTGGTTGCGTCCTCGGACCAGGTTAGGCATTATGTCTCAGGTGGAGTGCATTGACAATGATCAAACCGAAGTGCGCTTTCAGCGTATCTCAGCAGACCAGGAAGAAGTCACTGTTGACCAGAAAGGGAAACAGACACCAGACCATGACTTTCAGGAAGTACTAAACAAACTGCACATAGGAGGCACCACAGAGGAGCAGGCTAAGTTAGCTGCACTTTTAGCTCAGTATGCTGATGTGTTCGCTCTGCAGGATGAGGACTTAGGTTACACAGACCGAGTCAAGCATGAAATCCATCTGGTGGATGATGTACCTGTGGCCCAACCCTACCGCCGCATTCCACCCACACAGTATAACGAGGTTAGAGAGCACATCACAAAGCTGCTTAAAAAGGGTGTTATACAGGAAAGCACGAGTGCTTACGCTTCTCCAGTGGTCCTAGTTAGGAAGGCCGATGGCAGTCTGCGGCTGTGCGTGGACTATAGGAAGCTAAACTCCAAAACTCGACGTGACGCTTTCCCATTGCCACGGATTGATGAGTGTTTTGATGCCCTGTATGGTGCTCAGTTCTTTTCGACTATCGACCTCGCTAGCGGGTATCATCAGGTTGCTGTAAATGAAGGAGATAGGCATAAGACCGCGTTCACGACACCTTTTGGGCTGTACGAGTATTCTCGACTGCCTTTTGGGGTATGCAACGGGCCAGCCACTTTTCAGCGGCTCATGCAGGTGACAATGAGTGACTTGGTGTTGCAGATCATGCTTGTTTACCTGGATGATATTTTGGTGTTTTCAGAGTCATTCGAAGGTCACCTCGTGAGGCTCGAGAAAGTGCTACAGAGACTGAAGGAAACTGGACTGAAAGTCAAGGTGGAGAAGTGTCACTTTTTGCAGTCGGAGGTGTGTTTCCTGGGACATCAGATTTCTGCTGAGGGCATAGGGACTGATCCTGGAAAAATAGCTGCAGTCCAGCAGTGGAAAGTTCCTAGCACAGTGAAGGAATTAAGATCATTCCTGGGGTTCTGTAGTTATTATCGACGGTTCATAAAGGGGTTTTCTCAGCTGGCAGGCCCTTTGCATGACGTAGTCAACACTTGCCTCAATACCGCCAGTGCATCGAGGTCCAATCAGCTGATTGGAAGTTTATGGACCCAAGAGTGTCAGGAAGCTTTTGAGCTACTGAAGGACAAACTGACCAGTGCTCCTTTATTAGGATACGCTGATTTCTCCCTCCCCTTTATTGTGGAGACGGATGCCAGTAGTGCAGGTTTAGGTGCAATCCTTTATCAGCAGCAGGGAGACAAGAAGAGGGTGATAGCGTATGCCAGTAGGAGGCTGCGTAATGCAGAGAGAAATGACAGGAATTATAGCAGTATGAAACTTGAACTGCTGGCCCTCAAATGGGCAGTTTCAGAAAAATTCAGGGGATATTTGCTTGGCTCCAAGTTCACTGTCATAACTGATAATAATCCCCTGTGTCACCTCAATACAGCCAAGCTAGGTGCTATTGAACAGCGCTGGGTAGCTCAGTTATCAGTTTTCGACTTCGAGGTCAAGTACCGCCCAGGTCGCTGTAATACAGCGGCAGACACCCTGTCTAGGCAGCCGTTGGCAGGGGAGCCCCCGCCGCACCCGGATGACCTTGATTTCGATGAGTGTGTAGCAATTTGTAATGTCAGGAAAGGGACAGCTCTAGGGCCCGAGCTAGGAACTGCAGCAGTCAAGTGCTGTAGTGTAAGGCAGGTTCGCGCTTCACAGGCTGAACAGGAAGCCAGTAACAGGGAACAACAGGGTAACACCCCCACCTTACCTGGGTACACTAAAGAAGAGCTATGTCAGTTTCAGAGCACAGATCCCACACTCAGTACATTCAGACACTTCTGGGACAGGAAACAGAAACCCACCTTTAAAGAGAGAGCAAGACTATCCAAGCCAGTGGTGTCCTTACTCAGGCAGTGGCACCGGGTCAGGGAGTCAGATGGCCTACTGTATCGGGTGGTGAGTGACGTACATGTGGGCGAATGTCAGCAGCTTCTCGTGCCCGCCTGCTTAAAAGAACCGGTTCTTAGGAGTGTACATGACAGCATGGGGCACCAGGGCATAGAAAGAACTCAAAATCTTCTGAGACAGAGGTGCTTCTGGGTGGGAATGTTTGGTGATGTAGAACAGTGGATTAAAAAATGCCAGAGATGTGTTCTTACCAAAATGCCTCAGCCCAAAATCCATGCTCCTATTAAGTCGTTTTTGGCCACACGTCCATTGGAGGTAGTTGCAGTAGATTTCACTATCTTAGAGCCCGCCTCAGACGGAAGAGAAAATGTGTTAGTGGTGACAGATGTGTTTACAAAATTTACACAAGCTTTCCCCACTCGAGACCAGAAAGCAGACACGACTGCTAAAATACTCCTTCGAGAGTGGTTCATGAAATATGGTGTCCCTGAGCGGCTCCATTCAGATCAGGGCAGAAATTTCGAGAGTGAGGTAATAGCAGAGCTATGTAAGATGTACGGCGTAAAGAAGACACGCACTACTCCCCACCACCCCCAGGGGAATGCTCAGTGTGAAAGGTTTAACCGCACACTTCACGACCTCTTACGTACTTTGCCCCCAGAGAAAAAACGACGATGGCCTGAACACTTAGCAGAGTTGGTCTATGCTTACAATGTGACACCTCACGCAACCACTGGTTACTCACCTTACTATCTACTGTTTGGGGTCCAGCCTCACCTTCCAGTAGATGCTTTGCTGGGACAAGAGCCAGTAAAGGACAAAAGACATGACTGGCTGGCGGTTCATCAGGAACGTCTTAATGAGGCCCATGCTAGAGCAAAGGAATATGCTGAACAGAAAGCCGCAGCCCGGATTGAGTTGGACAAGCAAAAGGTATTCTGTCCTCCAATTGATGTTGGTCAGTTAGTTTACCTCCGACACAGACCTCAGGGCCGAAATAAAATCCAAGATGCCTGGAGTCCTGTTGTTCACAAGGTGGTAGAAGTTCAGGGTACCACTCATACTGTGGAGCCTGTAGAGGGTGGTCCAGCTAAACGGGTCCATAGGACTGAGCTTAGACCTTGTATTGCCCCGATTCCCTCTCCTCGCAGGAAGAAAGTCACTGCTCCTTCATTAACACCTGCCCCTGTTCCTCCTGAGTTTGTTTCAGACTGTGCAGATTCTGATTTTGTCGTGTTTGAGGAAGTCACCTGTCCTACTTTGGGCCAGAGGTCAAGGGACGAGAGAGAGAACACTGGAGATACTGAGACTATGCAGAGCCTTGAACCAGAGACTGTGGAACCGTCTGATAGTGGACCTGAAGTACAGACACCTGTTCCTGTTACCAGAAATCGCACTAACAGAGATCCGGGAGTCACGGCATCTGTTCCTGCACCTCGTAGGACCCTCAGAGCAAATGCAGGAGTGCATTCAAACCCCCACCATGTCCCAAGGTCAGCATGTAATGCTGTCTCACTAACTCCTGATGTGGTGTCTCAGTTGCTGACGAGTATGGGTGCTGTATTCTTCCGAGAAGCAGTGAAGGAGTGTAAAACTGCAAGGCTATAATGTCTTTAGAAGGGACAGACATGTAGGGAAGGGAGGGGGTGTCTTGTTATATGTGAAGGATGCTAGAAAATGTTCACAAATTTTTTGGCCTGTTGATATTCTACTTGAGTGTGTTGGTATTAACGTGTCACTGTCTGCAGAAATGTCCTTTTCTGTGATCTGCATTTATCGTCCACCCTCTTCTAAGGTTGAATTCTATGAACAACTGAAGGCCCTATTAAATAACTGTGATTTTAATAAAGAGGTTATCCTTATGGGAGATTTTAATATAAACTGGGACAACAAAAATGATAGAAAAAAGCTTAAAGAGATCACCGACCATTTTAATTTAACTCAAATCATTAATGGCCCTACGAGGATAACAAATAATTCTAGAATGCAAATAGATCTGATGTTCTCTAACAAACCAGAAAGAATAATAAAATCACACAATTTTTTGACTGGCCTATCAGACCATTATGCAATTTTTATTTCTAGAAAACTTACTAAAAAGCATCATCATCACAAAAGCTGTAATCCAAAGCGGTCATTTATACCAAAAAGTCAAGAACAAGACTGGTCTGAAATGATGGCCTGTCTTAGCGTTAATAAATGCTGTGATCTCTTGTACTCTTCAATTAACTTTGCATTGAAACAGTTCCAAAGAAAAACATTTTGTAAAAAACGAGCATATTCTTTGCCCTGGATCAATAGGGAATGTAAACAACTCATGATTTATCGGGACAAACTTCTTAAAAAATCTTTACAGTCAGGTTTAACAACTGATAGATTACAATTTGTATCAGCAAGAAATAAAGTCACTCAAACTTTAAGAATGGCAAAAGCAAACTTCTTCATGACTGTGATAGATAATGCAAAAGGTAATTGTAAACTTGTTCGG
>JAUZTA010047067.1:0-12635 GCA_034780835.1 Ctenochaetus striatus | reverse complement strand
TACCAGATTCCTGCTGAGGTCCAGTTTTTCCTGAGACAGGAGCTGCTCTTTCATCTGTTAATGATAAATTAACCACAGTTATGTTTAAAGCACTTTCCAACCAGCCTTCTTACACAGCCATTCAAATACACAGCAGTGCCAACCTCTGACCATAAAGACACCATATCTACAATGATTACATAACAATCTATCATTTACTTTGAGTTTCAAACTGTCCACCTTAGCAAAACAAAGCAATATTTAATATCCAGTATTTTCCATGACATGAACTCAAGAGATCTTGATAAGTTTCATTGTACTTTCTTCAAATTTAAAATCTTTCATTTAAAATGTACCTGCACCTCCACCTTGTGTAAGTTTCAGCAGTCTGGCCTCTGGAGGCTGTTTAAGGATCTCTGTCAGATAATCCTTCAGGGCAGCAGCAGAGGCCTGTGTTGTCATTACCTTCTTGGAGTCAAGGTTGATTCGAGGGGTGTAAGGGTCAAAGTTTGTGGCTGGGGGCAGGTCAAATGAAGCCTGTGGGGAGACAAATACAAAGCTTTTTTTAATCTGATGAGTCAAGGTTTTATTGAAACAAGCTGAGATGGAGCAATGCTATTATTTTCATTGCTGGTTAATCACAAGGTTAATGTGTAATACAAATGAATCAGCAAGAAAAACATCTAGCCTATTGCTATTTCTTTGACCTTTTGCCTAGTTCTGATTGATGTTTACAGGTAGTCAACACGTCCTTGCCAGGCATGCGAAGCTTTTACTTTTCAGATTCCGAAGTCATTTGTTTGTTACATGTTCTGGGAGGGTTTTCATGAAAATCTGTCTTAAACTGTGCGGATCGATCCCAGCCGTCTCACCTGTAGGAAGGCCAGAGTTTGGGATTGACTCAGCAGACTGTGGATATCTTGTTTGGCTTTGCCCATAATTTCAATATTCTCAGTGAACTTCTTCATGAGACCCTGGAGTTTGGCCTGACCACTCTGCAGCTCCAGGTCCACTGCATTCAGAGCATCACGTTCCTCCCGGTCCAACATTTCCCGCATCTGCTGATAATCAACTGCCAAAGCTTTCTTCTTGTTGGTTGCTGAGTCCTACGGGACAATCATGGGAGGATCCATGAACTGATCAGTAACGAAACAGGCATTTATCCCTCTTATTAACAAAATACAGAGTATCTCATGAATTACAAGTAGAAAAGTACCTCTCATTATTCTTTTTCTTAAATTGAATTTATTCATCTTTTCAACACTATATTTCTCTTAGTCATATAAATTATACAGTACTTGTCAACTGCAGAATTACCATTAGCTTCATTTGCATGTCCGACATTTTGAAGATAACATTCTGATTTTTTGTAATCTTCCCGTCCAGCAAACCCATCTTGTTTTTCAGGTCCGACTACAAACAGAAATGTGAAACATTTAGTTACATCAAACAAAAAAACAAACAATTCAAAGTGAATCATGGTTCATTTAATACAAGGTTGTATCTTTAAAACTCTGATTATTCACTTAAGAGCGAATTTTGTGCGTAAATCCAAAGTCTAGAGTCAAAACATGAGTACACTATACCTGAACTTTTCTTATAATGGAGAGTTTTTTTCTCAATTTGGGTGAACTGTCCATTTAAAGTTCTCAGATGAACACTGAAAAAAATGCTCACCTCTTTGATGCTTCTCTGCTCCTCAGGAGACATGAAGGAGCAGCCTTTGTGGACCTGCTGGAGGCAGACACTGCAGATCGGTCGGCTGTGTTGGCTGCAGAAGAACTCCAGCAGCTTGTAATGATCCGAGCACATGCGCTCTGACAAGTCGCCGACAGGAGCACTCAGCTGGTGGAGACGGAATACTGGGTTTTCCCGGTGAGGCCGCAGGTGCTCGTCACAGAAAGAGGCCATGCAGGTGAGACAGGTGTGGGATGCTTCTGCCTCCATGCACGTATCACAACGTATGACATCTCGTTTCCTTTCGGCTTCGCTCTCCTCTGCTATCGGAGTGGCCTCATCACTCTTGGTCTGCCTCAAGTTGAAGGTCTGCACGACGCTGCTCAGGACCGTGTTTTTCTTCAGCTCCGGTTTGATGGCGAAGAAGGTGCGACACTGAGGACAGCTGTAGGAGTCTTTCCAGGTGGCGAGAAGACAGTTCTGGCAGAAGTTGTGGCCACATGGGATGGTAACCGGACAGTCAAAGGTACTCAGACAGATGCTGCAGGTCAGTTCATCCTCCAAACTCATCAGAGAAAACTGACTCTGGTCCTCTTCGGCCATGATGAGACGTCAGATGAGGCTGTTGGAGAAAATAAAGCCCCACTTTCTTAAAAAAAAAAACAACAAAAAGTTGGTCTCACGACACCTCCAGGAGGCTAGACAGTGATCACTGGCATCCCAGAGTCACTCCCCTGATGCCAGCTATCACCGCTTCTCACAACAAGACAATTATCTTTTTTACTTTGCCTATGCTACCACAAACAGCACTATCATTAACTACAATAGCAGATTCAGCAAACAAACTCACCCAAACAGTCATATAATCACAAACAATACCAGCCAATACAAGACAATATAGGCCAACTCACCTGGAATAACCTCATGGTCTCAAAGAGGCTCACAAAGGCCACACCCTCCACCTAAATAAGCTTCCTTTTCCTGGATTTCTTCCTTGTTTCTCCCAAAAGTCTGTCTAGCCTAAGTGCTCCCCCTGCTGGGCCCAAGCTAATATCAGTTCTCCTGATGCAAATCCTCTTACTGGATCTTACTGCCTCATCCAACATTTTCTTCACTATTTTCCTCACACTCTGTCCCCTTCCTTCCAACTTCCTCAATAAGGAGACAACAGACCTTGCTACAAATCCTCTACACCCAGCTTCCACTGGACAAATCCTAACTTTCCATCTTTGCTGCTCCGCTTCAGCTCCTAACACTACATACCAAAGCTTTTTCCTTTCATACACTTCTATTACTAAATCCTCCCAAGGAACAATCAGCTCTATGAAATAAACTCTCATTCTACTCCTAGACCACAAGACTATATCAGGCCTTAGCTTTGTACAGACTATTTCCTGGGGAACAACAAGCATTCCTCCTAAATCTACCTGCATCTCCCAATCACAAGCATCCTCTAAGCTGCCTTGCCTCCTTATTGCTTTATTAACTCCCCCCCCCTTAAACAAACTGGATTGCTGCCCTCTTTGTCTTAGACCCTCCTGAATTTGCCTGCCTTCGTATGTCTTCAATGCCTGCAGCTAAGCTTCGTAATACTTGATTATATCTCCACATATACCAGTCTTGTGACAGCTTGACAAAATATGCCTGAGAGTTGCAGTACCTAACCATAACAAACATAGCAGGTCTCCATTTACCAAGAGTTTTAGGTTCTGGGGAGTTGGCAATACATCATAAGTTGCCCCTACCAAAAATCTAATACTACTTTTCTCCATATTCCACAGATCTTTCCAATTAAGCTTTTTCTTCTCCACGCTTTCCCAGTTTAACCAGTGTCCCTGCTTAGCCTGAGCCAATGCCTTTGTACCCCTTAATATTTCCTCCAGTCTACGAACCTGCTCCACAACTAGCATTCTCTTCTCTTTGGGACCTGCTCTACTCAACACCGGTTTGCCTGGGCCAAGCCTCAAGTCTCCTCAGCCTATATGAACAATACCCACAATCTCTGTATGCCTAAGAGTTGCTTCTGCCTCCTGAACTGCCATTCTTGGATTCCATTTCCTCCCCTTGGTTGGGTTTGGAACCACCTTACTAATTATCACATCTTTATTCCCAGATAACAGGAGCTCTGTCCTAACCTTGGTACATTTAAACTCCTCTACTAGACTAGATACTTGGAGCTGAAGTATGTCTTTCCCATACAGTGCCACAGTACTCAAACATCTAGAAACACCTAGCCACTTCCTAATGTAAAAGCTAACTAATCTTTCCATTTTCTCTGCAGCAGATAATGGAATCTCTTATACAGACAGTGGCTACATCAACCTCGGAAATAATCCAAACTGCTGACACCACAGCTTCAACTTTCCTGGAAGCCCTGATTTATCTACTCTAACCAGTCCCCCAGCAATATCCTTCCAAAACTACACTACCTGTTCCCCATCATTTAAGTCCGCCTTGTACCACATACCTAGACTCTGATTTTTCCCTAATTATTGGAATTTCCTCTTTATCTATCACAAACTTTCTTTCACTTAATTTCCCTGTATTTATTGAGATATTTTTAGATTTACTAAGCTTCATTTTCATACTAGCCCACTTTAAATTTTTATTAAGTCTCTTAAGTACTCTCTTCATACATGGCACCGTTGTAGTCACCAATGTCGTATCGTCCATGTAGGTCCTAATTGGTGTAAGATGCATCCCATCCTGCTGTCTCTCTCCACCTACAACCCACTTAGAAGCTCTAATAATTACCTGCATTACCATTGTGATTGCCAACGTAGAAATCATACACCCTGCCATAATGCCTATTTCTAGCCTCTGCCAACCTGTTGTAAAACTTGCTATACTTAAGCACAATTTAATATCTTGGAAATATGCTCTTACTAAGTTAAGAACTACTCCAGGCACTCTAAAATAATTGAACGCCCTCCAAATAAGGCCATGTGGCACTGAACCAAATGCATTTGCTAAATCCAGAAATATTACATGCAAGTCTCTTTTCTCAGTCTTGGCTGTCTGAATCTGATGCCAAATCATGCTAGTGTGCTCTAAACACCCTGCGAAACCTGGTATTCCTGCCTTCTGTGCTGTACTATCTATTAAGCTATTCCTTTCTAAATAACTAGCTAATCTCTGTGCAACTACACTAAAGAAAATCTTCCCTTCTACATTTAGGAGAGAGATCATCCGGAACTGACTCAGGTCCAAGGACTCCTTCTCCTTTGGAAGAACAGTAGAGAGAGAGCTTTGCCATCTGGCTCAGCTCTCTCTTCATCACAACGGTGCAGTAAAGCGAACGCAACACCGCTCCCGCTGCTCTGATTCTCCGGCCCATCTCACGCTCCATGGTCCCCTCACTCGTAAAAAAGACTACAAGATACTAGAACTCCCTCACTTGAGGTAAAGACTCATTCCCTACCTGGAGTGGGCAATCCACCAATTAACCTGCTGAGAACCGTGGCCTCAGCTTTAGAGGTGATGATCTTCATCCCAGCCGCTTCACACTTGGCTGCGAAACGATCCAGTGAGTGCTGAAGATCACAGACCAATGATGCCAACAGGACCACATCATCTGCAAAAAGCAGCGCTACAATCCTTAGCTCATCAAACCTTAACCCCTCCCCTCCAAGACTATGTCTTGAAATCCTGTCCATGAAAATCACAAACAGGATAGGCTGAAGCCAACCCCCACCGGAAAGGAGTCCAACTTACTTCCAAGAACATGGACATAGCTCTCAATTTTGGCATACAGGGATTGGATGGCCCTGAGTAGAGACTCCCTCACCACATACTCCCGTAGTACCTCCCACAGTCTCTCACTGGGAACCTGGTCATACTCCTTCTCCAGATCCACAAATCACATGTGTACCAGATAGGCATACTCCCAAGCCCCCTCAAAGATCCTTGCAAGTGTAAAGAGCTGGTTTGTTGTTCCACAACCGGGACAAAATCCGCATTGTTCCTCTTCAATCCGAGGTTTGACTATCGGCCGGACCCTCCTTTCCAGAATCTTGGAGAAGACTTTCCCAGGTAGGCTGAGTAGTGTGATGCCTCTATAGTTGGCACACACCCTCTGGTCCCCCTTTTTAGACAGAGGAACCACCACCCTGGTCTGCCACTCCTTGGGCACTGCCCCAGACTTCCACACAATGTTGGAGAGACGTGTCATCCATGACAGCCCCTCAACACCCAAAGCCTTCAGCATTTCTGAATGGATCTAATCAATCCCTGGGGCTTTGCCGCTGTGGAGTTTTTTGACTACCTCAGTGACTTTCTCCAGGGAAATTGATGTTGATCCCCCATCCTCTTCCAGCTCTGTCTCTGTCCCAGAGGGGCAACTTCAATTGAAGTTGAAGTTGAAGTTGCTTTTTATTGTCATTACAACATTGTGCTGCAACGAAATTTACATTCCAGTTACATCCCGTCCAAGAAACATAAAAAGACATAAAAAGACAGTGACACATAACAGGGGGAGGACAGGAGCAGAGGAACTGTGGGTTGCCACAATACAGTGCCCCGTTTACTTAGATGAGAAAAAAGGAGAACAGGAGGGAGGAAGAGGGGGAAAAAAAGCAACTCCCAAACTAGGCTCCTGTAGGGGGGGCACAGTGTGGGATTAGGAAAAAACACCTCAGCACATAAGCAACATTATTAGACATTACAACAAAACTTGAAGACCTGCACATGTGGGAGAGGGGAAGGATGTTGGGGAGGGGAGGTGTTGCAGCGTGGACAATGGGGGGGGGGGATCACAACCCTCCCATGCTACACTGTGGTGAAGGGAGGGAGGGGGTTGGGAGCCAAAGAAGGCATTGAGTTGAGGGTGGTGTGTCTGTTATGTGTGTCTTTGTGTGTGTGTATGTGTAAGTTTGTGTACTTCATCTCCACTCAGTCCCACCCATAGGGCCGGAGCATCTTGTCTGCATAACATCCAGGAGAGTGGAGAGATAACCAGCCTTTGGAAGGCCGGTTATGTCAGGGAGCCAATGAAGATAATTGTTTTGGGTCACGTCGACACTGCAATTTTCCGTCTGCCTTTGAGTCTAACTGAATCTCCTGATGGCTTGCTTCAAATATATCCGAATTCGATGGCCAAATTCAGCCGAGCCGAGCTGACAACTTCTCCAAGTTGGCATCCATCTTGCAAAGGAGTTCAGAAGTCGCATTCAGTGAGCTCACATATCACTTGAGTCTGAGTGTTGACAGCCCTGCACATTCCCTCAGTCATGTCGGGCAGCTTCTTGTTTGCCAAAAGTGCTGCCGGCGTCTTCCGTACTTTGCGATAGATCAGGAAGCTGCTAAATTCAAATAGCAGAAAGCCTGTTATCATAATTCCAATTATGTACACGTCTTCAACATCCTCCGCGGAAAGGATTGACAGACACACAATCCTCCACTTCTCCCAGGAGTCCATTGTATATCGCACGAAACCTGCAAATGGTCCATCAGGGCAGGCAGGCTCTCCATTACCCAGTCTCTTTGTCGAGAAAATTTGGTCGATTGCGTTGAGAGACCAGCTGATCAAATCCATGATTTTAGATTTCGGAGAGAAATGCAGAGAGAGGCTCCGATAGATAGATCAGACAGAGACAGCACAAGACAGAGAGCAGTAAGCAGGGTAGAAAAGGGCAGGGAGGGAGCAAGAGAAGAAGTGCCCGCCTTCTTCGAGAGGCAGAGGAGACAACCCCATCAACAACGTCCCATCCTTACTATATACAGCTTGAAAGGTCCCGTTTCCCCCTTCTGAGGTGTCGGATGGTTTTTTCAGAAGCGCTTTCATGCCGACCTGTAGTCCTTCTCCATGGCTTCTCCGAACTCCTCCCACACCCGCTGCTTTGCCTCTGTCACGGCTGAGACTGCTGCCCTTTGGGCTAACCGGTACCTTGCAAGTGCCTCCAGAGTCTCCTGGGATAACATATCCCTGAAGGCCTCCTTCTTCAGTCCGACCGCTTCCCTGACCACCAATGTCCACCAGGATGTTCGAGGTTTACCATCCCTTGGAGCACCAACGACCTTGAGACCACAGCTCCCCACCGCAGCTTCAGCAATGGCGGCTTTATGTGGGAATATAGAGGTAATTAGTACAACAAAAGACACCCCTCTCCTAAACAGTGTTCCAATACATTTTGGCTTACACTTCCATTATTATTTTTTGTGTAATATCTTTTGAATTCATGTACTGCATTGTTTAAATAGCTTTTGTACTTTGACAATATCATACACAGGCAGAAAACAATGGTTAGCCAGAAAGGTGCAATAACAGACTTTCACCACTAGAGGGAGCGTACGGCAGCGAGTCCGTATGTCTAGGTCACGGTACAGCTATACTTACTTTCATTCAGTGCTGTATCCTGATGCTAGACAGAAGCATGCTCCTTACTTCTGTATATTTCTGTATGTGTATCCTCAGCTCTGAAATCAACATTAAAAAAAACATAAAAGTCACACTGAAGTGAGTCTCACTTAACTCAAAGTGTGCAACAAAAATTGGTGGCAGCGGTGGGATCAGCTGTGCAACTTTGAAGACAGCAGGAGACCGCAGAGTGATCACACAAGGCATGGAGCTGGAGCTGGAACAACTGCAGGACCAACTGAGTGAGATCCTGGTGCAGTTAAGAGCAGAGCAGCTACAAGAGGTGTGTTTGCAAGAAAAGATCTCCACTGACAGTAATGCAAAGAAGCACACGCTGATCAGATTAATAAGTGAAACAGCTGAAACAGCTATTGAAAATGAGGATGAGGAGGTGGCTCATGCATTTCTGGTTCGCTTGATTTCTATTGCAAAAAAATTGAAAACAAGTGATGATCGAACACAAGCGATCGAAGATCAAACCAGTAAAGATGATGTGGCTTTAGCTAGCTTACAGGAGCAATATGAAGCATTACAGATCAGTTTCAAGACATCTGCCATGAAAATTGAAGAGGAAATGTCAAGATTGCTAAATAAAGTAACAAACCAGAAGCCCAGTGATGTTTTGCCACAACCAGTTTCCACTCTAGTTACTCATCCACAAGAACTCACCATAAGAAGGGAGTTTAAAATAAATGGCCAAATAGGTGAAAGGGGTCAGAGGGACAAGCTGTCTTACTCGAACCTGACTCACCAGATCGAGATGGGGCTAAAGCGGAACCATAGTGAGGCAGAGATTATCGAAGCTGTTGTCAGAGCCATAAGCCCAGGCCTAAATCTCTGTGACATGTTGGAAATTAAAACTAACCTCACTCTTTCACAACTACGCACGATTTTGAAGGGGCATTACAAAGAAGACAGTTCCACTGATTTATACCATCGTCTCATAAATATCAAACAAGGAAACAACGAGTCCCCTCAAAACTTCCTATTCAGAACAATAGAGCTTAAAGAGAGACTCTTAGCAGCATCCAGAGAACCTGGTGCAGACGACAGTACAGCCCAGACCTGGTTCAGAGGAAATTTCTGAGAGCTGTTGAAACTGGACTCATCAGTGACAATGTAAAACACCAGCTCAAAAACTATCTGGATGACCCCATGGTCACAGATGATGTCCTGATAACTAAGACAAATGAAGCAGCTAGCATTGAATGGGAGAGACAACAAAAATTCAAAAGAAACAACAAAGAACTAAAGGTGAGAGAAGTGAGAGCAGAAACACGGCCAGTTCCAGGTGTAACACAGGGTGCAGCAGCGGGTCCCGAACAATCAGCATCCACATGTACAAAAGTTAAAGCCATTAAAACCGAGCAAACAGTTTCTAACACAGAAACAGAGCTTCTCCACACAATCAGACAGCTTAAAGGGGAGATGGATGAAATTAAGAAACTCATTCACGAGTCTCCAAGGTCTGCAGGGCGACAGAACGTAAATAGAAAACGTGGCTGCAAAAACTGCCAGGACAGCAACAGAGGAGATCAGTGTGATCATTGCTTTAAATGTGGACAAAGTGGTCATCTGTCCCGAGGATGTAGAACCAGAAGAAATAACACAGACAAGACTGGACGGGTTGATATGTCAGCTAGCACTGTAACATCCATACCAGCACCACCTGTCGAAAAACAAAAGCAGACTGAGCAGCCCAAAGATGTTTACAAGCTTATTACTGACAGTATTCAACACTTAGAAGCAAAAATAGCAGACACAGCATCACAGAAGACGGAAGTCATCCATGTCAATCTTCTGTCTCCAGCACGAAGAGGGGGTTTGCTGAACCTCATCGGAAAGAAATATATGATCATCTGCCTTTTGGATGATGTGGAGACCAAAGCATTATGGGACACTGGATCACAGGTATGTCTCATAAGTGAGAAATTGAGATTAAAGAACACTCCACATTCTGCAGTCAGGAGCCTTTCTGAGATCATTGGACCAGAAATACTGGATGGACGGGCAGTGAACAAGACCCCAATCCTCTTCTCTGGATGGGTTGAACTAAAATTCAGACTACCTTCGATGAGTCCCACACAGTTAGAACTGATTGTCCCAGTTTTGGTGGCTAAGGATGAAGAGGTGGGAGAGGAACCAATAATTGGGTACAATGTCATAGAACATTTACTGGAAATGGGCATAGAACCACCACGTGTTGTTGCAGAAGCTGTCAGTACAGCATTTTCTTTTGACTGTAAGAAAACTGAGGTTTTTCTCAAGGTTATGAAAAGTGGGGATGATGGATTAGGTAGTGGTACAGTGAAAATAGGCAGAGAAAATACGACCATTCCAGCAGGCCAGACAAAAGTGGTGAGGTGTAGTGTTAGAGCAGGCCAACTTCCAGCCAAGCAAGATGCTCTGTTCGAACCATGTCTACGTTCTCAGCTGCCAGAGAGGTTAACAGTGGAACCGGGTGTTGTGTACTTGCAGAGAGGTCCCTGGTCCCGCCTTGCTATTCCAGTCACAAACAGCTCTGCCCATGACATCAGGCTGCCTGCAAAAACCACACTTGGACAAACTCAAGTGGTTAAGACGGTCTACCCGGCACAGACAAAGCCAGTGGACCTGGGACAGATAGAAACCATGGCCCAAACTACAGAGGACGTTTCAGAAAAAAACGAAATAAAGAAATCTGAAAGCAAAGCAGAGGGTGTTAGTGGTGATAGTTGGGACCCCCCAGTTCTCCTCAATCATCTCTCCCCAGCACAACAACAACAAGTCCGGCAGCTCTTGCGTGAGGAGAGTGGAGCTTTTGCCTGGGATGACCATGATGTGGGTACTATACCCTCGCTGCAGCTCAAAATCCATCTGAGCGATCCCACACCTGTGACAAAGACATATGTGTCAGTACCCAAGCCACTTCACAAAGAGGTAAAAGAGTACCTTGAAGACTTATTAAATAGAGGCTGGATAAAAAAGTCGAAGTCCTCATACTCAAGCCCAATTGTTTGTGTGAGGAAAAAGGATGGTAGTCTCCGCCTGTGTTGTGATTATAGGGAGCTAAATAGGAAGTCTGTCCCTGATCGTTATCCCATCCCCCGCATACAGGACATGCTCAACAACCTGATGGGAAGCTCCTGGTTTTCAGTCCTGGACCAAGGGAAGGCCTACCATCAGGGCTTTCTGGAAGAGTCAAGCCGTCCTCTCACTGCATTCATTACACCCTGGGGCTTATATGAATGGGTAAGAATCCCTTTTGGACTGTCATCTGCCCCTGCTGAGTTTCAGAGATCAATGGAGGAGTGCTTGGTGGGACTGCGGGATGACATATGCTTGCCTTATTTGGATGACAATCTAGTCCACTCCAAAACCTTTGAAGATCACCTTGATCATCTGAGAAGTGTCCTTCGCCGTTACAAGAGCCATGGAGTCAAGTTGACCCCAAAGAAATGCAAAATCTTCAGAAATCAGGTGAGATTCCTGGGGAGGCTTGTCACTAAAGATGACTACACTATGGATCCTGCAGACATTGCCCCGGTACAAGCGCTAAGACAAAGAACACCAGCAAACATTGGAGAGCTCAGGAAGTTGCTGGGATTCATTTCATATTATCGCAGTTATATCCCAAACTTCTCTTGTATAGCAAAACCGCTATATGACCTCCTCTGTTCAGACAAAACTGTGAGTGGAACAAGCACACGTCTAAAACAGGGCAAGAAGGGTTCCAAAGGTGGCCAACTGCCATCATCACATCCAATTGCGGGGTTAGCTGTACACCAACAGGTACTTTGCCAGTTACTTGACTTTCTCTCTCAGCCACCAGTGTTAGGGTACCCTGACTTTGAGCAGCCTTTCATCTTACATTGTGATGTATCACAGGTAGGACTCGGGGCCATTCTCTACCAGAGGCAGCAAGGGAAGTTGGTAGTGATTGCATATGGATCCAGGACTCTTACTGCCCCAGAGAAAAACTACCACCTGCACTCGGGAAAGTTGGAGTACCTGGCGATGAAGTGGGCCATATGTGAGCGGTTTAGGGACTATCTATACTATTCTCCTCCATTCGTTGTCTATACTGACAATAACCCCCTCACGTATGTACTAACTACAGCCAAGCTGAATGCAACCACTCATAGGTGGGTAGCTGAACTAGCAGATTTTCAGTTTTCGATCAGATATCGGCCTGGCAGAGCAAACAGGGATGCTGATGGTCTTTCGCGCATGCCGATAGACATGGAAGAATACATTGAAAATTGTACACAAACAGTCCCATCTGAGGTCATGAACAGTGCAACTCAGGCTGTAACTGTCCAGTCTCAAGAAACAGAACCCTGGTTGTGCTCCACAACTATCAATGCAATGTTGAACGAAGAAAGGGATGTAGTGATGATGTCAGTTGCAGAAATCCCCAAAGAAACACTGAGAGAAGCACAAAGAGATGATCCTGTGATTGGTGAAGTATGGAACTATGTCACATCAAAGAAGTGGCCAAAAGATGCTCAACGTCTGGTCAACAATAAAACAGCTGCCCTGATTAGACAAAAGCAGAGATTGCACATGGGTAATGATGGACTGCTTTATCGTGAAACTGCCACTCGTTCACAACTGCTCCTCCCCAAAAAGTTCCATCAGCTGG
>JAUZTA010046911.1:0-12712 GCA_034780835.1 Ctenochaetus striatus | reverse complement strand
TCTCTTTCCTCTGCTTTCTGACCTGGTCATGGACGGAGGAGAAGCTGCAGGTCTGTGTGTGTGTTTGGCCGAGGGCGGAGCTGCGCACACACACACACACACACACACACACACACACACACACACACACACACAGAGCACAGAGTCCATCTGACAGGATGAAGTGCGTCTGGTGTTGCAAAGATGTCTTCTGATTTGTAAAACTGCACAACTTCAGAACAAAACAGCTGTGAAACAAATTTAAAAATAGAGTTTTATTACCCAGGATTCTCTGCTTTGTTCTCATTGACTCTGCTTCTTCTCCTCATTCACTCTCGATCCGACTCAACAACCATTGGACCAAATCCGAGTCGTGTAGCGACTCACAAATCCTGCATAGTTTGCATTTACGTGAAGCTTTGAATGTTTCTTCCAGCATTAACGGTGAAAGCAGAAAGCACAAAGAGAACGAGAGAGGAATCCATCCTTCCGGTAATTGCCACACAGCTCAGGATTAAAGTGCACAGACCACAACCTTCCCATTAAATCATTCCTCTGTAACACGCAGCATACCGAAGTGTGTGTGTGTGTGTGTGTGTGTGTGTGTGTGCATAAACAATCTGCACCATTTGTCTGTATTACACATTAATGAGAGCACAACAGAGTCACGGCTGCACACAAACAACAGTGAAACGATCTCTCAACACTTTTCCGCTCTCAAAAGTAACAATCAGCACATTCGTGTTGTTTTCATGAATATAAATCAACCTTTAACCGTTTTCATTCACCTTCTGCAGACGCATGAAGCACCAGACAGTCACACAGCAGCTACGCTTGTTTCATGTGCAGAGAAAAGGTTCAACCTTGGAGGACGAACGAGCAGATTTACACGTTTTTTCTCAAGAACGATTCAGTTAAAGTTCTCTGGATGTGACACAATGTTTGCTGGAGGAAAAAACAAGAAGAGATGGAGAAGAAAACGGTAGAAAAAAAAGAGGAAAAGACGAATCAAACGTTGTTTAACTTCCATGTAAATGAATAAAACTTGAACCTAATCAAACAAATCAGGTGAACAAAAACCAAACATGCACAGCGACGTCGTCCTCATGCAAACACACAGTTACAGCCGACGTCTCAGCTGCTTACTGAAGTGTGTATAATCCCCTCTAGTGAGCCATCCCATAATATCCCAACAGTAATTGCAGAGAGCGAACAGCAGCAGCTCGCTGATAAAATACAGTGTGTGTGACAGAGCTGTGGGCACCAACACACACACACCAACGTTTGAGAGGAAATGTTGACATGTATAAGCGCCTGTGTTGGTCAAACACACACACACACACACACACACACACACACACACACACACACACACACACACACACACACACACCCTCAGATCTGCATCACTTCAGGCGATCTGCCGTGTTTGTACGTTGGAACGAAGCTCATTAATGAAGTAAAAACAGAGACAAACTGTCTGATGTAAATGTACATAATCACAGAGACGCAAATAAAAACACACAAAGGTAAAGACACACGATATGTGCAAAAAAAAAAGAAAAGAAGCCCGTCATATGTTTGCATGATAGATTAAATTTAAAGCTCAGTAACTGCTGTCTTTTCTTTAAAGGGTCACTTCACTGCAGAGGGATCGTTGACGACTGAAAGAAGACTGTGGAACAAAAAGAAATATAAGAAGAAATGTATTTTTTTATCTCAACAAACTGCCTGTGAAGGTTCATGACTATTTCTAAATCTGTCTACAGACTTTTTTATAAATGGCAAAAGGCACTGAGAACCATTTCTGTTGTAGATCAACGCTGTGGAAACGACATCAGACTGTGTTTCATTCAACACAAACAGAAACAAAGACGCAGAGGATCCACATGTGAGTGAAGGAGTCGCTCATGGCTGATGATACAAACGACAAAAACAACTAAAGCTGAACATAAACTGAAGCAGAAATAAACTGAATGATGCAACACACACACACACGTGTGCGCACACAGAGAAAACTGAAACTCAGTGTAGTCTTATTGATCGGTCAGAGTGAAACGAGGTGACAGTTGAACTCTTCACACTGCAGAGATCAGCTGATGTGTCGGTTTGGACTCATGTAACTGCACATTAAGTGCACATGGTCCTCACACACACACACATAGACACTGCACATGGATGTGTTCAACCTTTTTGGTAGTTTGATGAACACAAACACACTTGTTTACCCTTTGTGTGTAATTTGATCACAGTTCATCTGTAACTGCTGCAGTGTCACTGACATCCAGTTCGACAGACAAGAGTCAGTTTTATCCTCTTTATGATTCACTGAATCACAGGGTTTCTTTCAACAACTGTTGTTTAAAATATTTATCTAAGTCTGATGGAACACGCAGGACGTACAACAAACTTTACTTTAAACAGCTGATCAACTAACTGATTGATACATTGGCTTATGAAGATGTCACATGTTGCTTTTAAAGGTTTTTGAAGGAGACTTACTGTCGACTCAGTGTGATTGAGAGGACAAAAAGAGAAGCACAATACATGACAATTTAACATAAAACTGCATGCAGCCTCATTTAATACAAAAACTGAGACGATATACTGAAAACATGATGTTGAGTTTGATACTGATGATGTTTTGTAAATCAAAAGTGCAAGAAAAAGAAAAAGAAAATCACAGCAAAGCTCAGAAACAACAACAGGCCTCTTCTTTCATTTTTCGTGGCAGAATTTGATGTGAATGACGTTAATTAATTCCAACAATGTTGCTTTTGACCTTTAATGACCGAAAGCACGACTGTGATATTTTCAGCAGACGAGTCTCGATATGAGACACCAGGCGAGAACAAAGAGGCTGCGTGGGATGTTTGCATCGCTGCGACGCGCATGAATATTCATGCACGCTGAACGTACATTAATATGAATTGTGCTGTGAGGCGAAGAGGAGAGCGAGTGTGAAGCAGGAAGAGCCACTTCTAAACACACACGCCTGCACTGTAAACGGGTGATAACAGCGGAGCCGCAGTCTGTCAACCGCACGGGCGTTTCTGTGTGTGTTCGCTTTGTGTTGCACAAGATACACATGCAGAAAACACACCAGCAGCATCCTCACACACACACACACACAGAGTATGTCACCCAGGGGTGCAATGGAGCATAAACCTGCTAAACCTGAATTTATTCACTTTTCCGAAGCTCAGATACATTTTCATGAGTTGCAGTCGGACATAAAACAGAGAGCAGCAGGAGGTTAACGTTAGCTTACATCAGCTTTAATCCCAGAAGAAAAACACTTTATGTTTCTTCCTCTGTGGTGTGAAAACAGGAAGCTGCAGCGTGTCAGTGCTCAACGGCACGTCGGCAAAGATCAACACCGAGTCTATAAAGTTTACGACACCTGCAAATGAATGAAAACTGAGTGCAAACGTTCATGAACAACCTTGTGTCAACGTTAGAGTGACAGTTCACCTGAAGCTGAAATTTCTTACAGTTTTCACCCAACACTGAGAATTCAGACGAGACACGAGATCAGCAAGCATGCACAAAGCTGCAGCCGTCTGCCTCGAATCCTGCAAGAGTTTTTTAGTTAAATGCACATGAACGTGAACGCTGCTCCCGTCTGGGAGGCTACAGCAGATATTTTAACCAAAATCACGGAGTTTACGTCACCATTTCCAGTCAAATTAGACGGTAAACTCTTCAAGACACTTGGATGCCACAGCACGAGCAGGATGGAGGCGTTTTATGTTCCTCTTCCTTTGTGTCGGCGTGGCGTGGAGGTCTTTCCCCGGGTGAAGCTCCAGAAGGACCAGAGCCTCCGTCGACATGGTGATGAGTGGAAACTGTGTGAAGTTTCGATTTTGGATGAACTCTCCCTTTAATTAACAAGCTGCCTCTGAGCTCATGTAGTCACATCCATATCCATAATATCCATTCATGTGTTCACGAGCTGCTGAATCTCTCCGTCCAGCTGAAACTCCCCATGATGCACCTGTCGTATTAAACCATAATGCATCACCTGTTCACCTGTGGAATGTTCCAAACAGGTGGGTTTTTTTTGGAACATTCCTCAGCTTTTGCAGCATCAGGACTCTGATTTCGCTGAAGATGGACTCAAACTCTTTGGTGCAATTCAACAAAAATCAGTGCAAAGGACCTCAGACTGTCAGTCCACCTGACGGAGGTCCAGCATGAGACCAGCTGCGTCTCACCACAGGAGACCAGAACGTCCACCCACACACCTGCTTCCCACAGGTTCACTTCATTTCCATCTCCTCTCTCTGAGCTCGTGGAGCCGAGGAGCCTCAGCAGGTCCTGCAGCTCTGCAGCTCCCCGAGGCTGAGCGGTGGATTAATCTTCTCGCAGGCCTCCTCCAGCTGGCCAACGGTCCATTAAATTGAGAGTGAGATAAATAGAAAGACGCAGACGAAGGAGAAGCTTCATTGTCCTCTCAGCGGGGGAAGAAGCACTAACAGATGGAGTCATCCGGGCTTAGCCGTGTTATTTTATTATTTACTTATATTAGACATTCATGAATGCATAGAAACACACGAACACGCCGGACAACCGGAGAGAACGAAGAGCTTCTCAAAGGCTACGGAGTCTTTTTAAAGTCTCTGCAGAAACATCACGCAGCTGAGTCAGAGAGAAAACACAAAAATGTTGCATTTGGTTTTAGTTATTTGTCCATAAAATATCCTTTAAAGGCCCGGATGCACAGATTAGTGCTGGTAAGAAATACTGTGATATAAAGCATCAAGGATTTCCAAGTCTAACCGCCTCATCTAAATCTCTTGAAATATGTAATGCTAAAGGGGAGTTTAAAATATTCAATGATCTTGAACATGTGGACGGAAATAAAAACACAGGTCATGCCACAAGGTCAGGATCAAATACAACAAACGCGCCCGTACCTCGTCTCAGGATGTCGAACTGGTAAAGGAGGCTGGAGGAGCGTCGGTTGAAGACGACGGGCGGGCGGCTGTTGTTCCGGGTCGCTGCACCGATTCCTGACTGATAGAGACCGGCCTTCCCCGGCCGGTTCTCCTCTGGGTCCAGCCGTCTGCTAGGGGGGTCTCTGCGCGGGGAAGGGGCCGGTTGTTGCGGCTGTGTGTGGGGTGAACCTCTGGGTCGGGAGTTTGGATGTCCGTCCGGTTCGCCCTGCGGAGGAGGACTGATGTTGGACTGCGTCTCCTGGTTGGTTTTCTGCACAGTGCGGTTGTTGCCGACTGCGGCTGTGGCTCCTGTCTGCGGGGTTTTGGGAAGCAGACCCGCAATTTCTCCTCTGGTTTTCTCGCTGTTGTGCTCCACCAGACGGTCATTCTTGGGGCCCTTTTTGCTCTTGCTGTGGGGACCGTGGTGGCGAGGGATCGGGACCAGGTCACCGTGCTTGGGCCACACGGCGGATGGTAGAGGATGCAGGGTGAACTTTGACTCTGCGGCCTTGCTGCTCTTCTCTAGCAGCTCGTTGATGGGGATGGAGGGCTCTTTAGCCACCAGCCAGCTCTGGTTGTTCGCAGCCGGATCCACAAAGGCGGTCTGACCTTTCTCTATTAGTGTGTACAGCTCTGGTCCGACACAAACACAAAAATTGCATTTCAGTTATACATTTCCCTTGTTTTGGTATAAACCAAAGTCAATGTGCTCTTAATAAGCCACAACAGTGCATTGATTTCATTTCCTTGATAGCCAGATGTTCCTTCTAACTTCAGATTTCATGGTTTACAATCCTTCTTCTGCAATTTTAATTAATAATGTTTTAAAAGTACTCGTGTTAGCTCTGTATAGTTGGAAGTTTAGTAATTTTCCATTATAAGAATGTGACACTTTATTTTACACTATGACTTTAGCATGTTTATGGAAATGTTAGATTTGTTTAAAGTCTGCAGCTAAGATAATAGTTTTTTGAGTTTACCATCATAATCACAAAGTGATGTCATCTGTTACCCACTTAGGATTTAAATAAAAAAGATTATAAAATTGTTTAAGGACGTATTTTCCCTTCGTTTGAATCAGAGAGATTAAGATACTTTTAAAAACATGTTTTTGACTGATGGAATTAATATGGTGAGATCAAAAGCTGCAGATCCCTAGTATTAAAAAGCTGATCAGACACAACAGATGGTAATGTTGTAATATTATACATGTAAATTAATAGCTAGGAGAAAAAAAAAATAAGGCCATACATAAATCAAGAACTTAGTGTTCAGGTACAAGAGAAAGTTCATCTCCAACACACATGAATGAACAAACTACTCTAAGAGACAGATAGTGTTTACACTCACCATTTACAACATGCTCCTCTGCAGTGTAGAGAGGGAGCCCGGGAAACAAGAGAAACAGAATAATCCCGGTCATCCTGGACGTTCAGTGTGAACACGTTAAATTCTGCAACGGAGCTGGAATTCCTGGGACTTTTATATGGGCTGCTCAGGAATGAGATGGGATTGGGTGAAAAAGAAGGTGGTGGGACGTCCTTAACACAAAAATAAACACTTTGACAGGACACTCCTTTCATTCATAAATGGGCTCTAAAAGACTCCCATTGTTGTTTGCAACATAAGAGGGGAAATGTGATTCTGTTGTTAATCTCAGATGTTGATCAAGAAGATTTTAATTTTTTTTTAACTAGATTTAACTTCTGATTTCCAGCATAATTTTTAAAACATTATTGGATTTTTTACTTGCCTTTTAATTAATTTATCTATTTGTCGATTTTCAAAACGTTGGTAGCTGATAAATTACACGGTACAGTGCTTCAGAGCAAGTGTCAGCAACCTCCACTTACATCGGTCTACCCGGTCCAGGTTTACCCGAGTGTATCTACAATCACCGGGCTTTGCTGCACTCTGGTGGTTGCAATGATGAACTGTTGCAGATCATTACATTTTGTTTGAACGGCACTGGAAGTATTGCTAATCCCTATACCCCATTGTTCAATATTTTCTACGTTCGTTAGTATAGTTCTTATTTTTATCATTGTTATAATGAGCTTACGTTTATAAACATCTTCACAGACGGCAGCATCATTGCACTTATCTTAACATGATTCAAAATATCTGGCTTTCAACATCTGTCATCCTCAAAGTGACTGAAAAACACAAGTCAGGAAAACAGACGATCATGAAATTAATGTGTTGTTATCTAGAGATCACAATTACCGATTGATCCGATATGTGTTACCAATGTGATTTGTGTGGATGGATAAAGAACAGCTTGGTCCACCTGATCCCAAAGTGTAGGACAAAATCACATTATTCAAACAAGTGTCACTGCAACAATATATTGCCATATTGTGAATACTTTCAAAGCAGTGGCCAAACTGATGCAATCTGAAAAAGAGACAACATTAGATGGTCTTATTGTTCTCATGTGATCAGTCTTTTATTCTTTATTTCATAAACAAGAATATACAGAAAAACTGTCTAGAAAACACACATGTTTGAATGCTACTGCATTGCAAAGAGACTGCTTTACAGTGTAATAATGTGAACACATGTAAAAGAAAGAAAAATATAATTAAATTCCTAATAAAAAGAAAAGTGAAAGTAACATGACGTTAATAGAAGGGAAGACGTAAAAAATGTTTTAGCTACAGATTTATTAACGATATTATGACGGTGTAAATAGCGGTAGCCTGTTTTGACGTCCAGTTAAATATGAATGTGCTGAATTATGAGTCTTCACTGCCATCTGGTGGTAACAGTGAGAAACTGCAGCACATCACTACACTGCAAAAACAGAATTAGTCCAGAGATAATGGCACCCACACGTAAATTATTTTAAAACACAGTGGTACAACTAAAAGCTTAATACTGAAACATTGGATACATGCAGAGAATGCAATTACAATTAAAATGGTCTTGTACTTATTATTTTGCTGCTGCCTTCTTCTGTACATAAAAGAGTTGGATGTTGTTTAACTGTAGATAGATTCAGACACTGAAATACGTCGAGTTTCCTTTCTGGTTTTACTTTTATCAGCATAATTAGTTAAGATTTTGCTAGATCATATTTGATGAAAACATCCTATTTCCTAACGCTAGACTACCCCTCAATTAAAAACGCAGGCCAATAGCTCACTATCGGCGGTTATAAGGATGGACAAATGTGTTGATTTCAACGCTAGGTATTTTTTCTGCATACCAGCATAATTATCACAGACAATTGAAACACTGCACCGAAAAGGAAGCTAAAGACGACCCAGATGGGACTCGAACCCACAATCCCCAGCTCCGGAGGCTGATGCCTTATCCATTAGGCCACTGGGTCATTACGTAGTGAGAAGACTAAAAAACTCTTTATCAATAACGGTGGATTGAATACTATTTTCGGTGGAAAGCTACTTTAAACATTGGCGTCTATAGTGTAAACCAGTGTATAGTTGCAGATGGAATGTTATAGTTTCATCTCGCGAGACTGACACAAAACAGGCTTGTTTTCTGATTTAAGTCAGACAAACAGACAAAGGTAGTGAACTCCTCGGCGCTATCTGACTCATCTTCGCATGAACTCGCGCGACTTGACACGTTTCACTCAGGTTTCACTCTGTGGTCATTTTACCGGTTTTCTGTGGTAAATTTACTGGTTATCGGGTTAAATATGATCAAAGTGCCAACTGTTAGCACTCATCTTCAGCTTACTGCAAGGTATAATGAAAGAGTAGTAAACCGGCATGAAGATGATTCTATGAGGGATTTTGTTTCACTTTCTCTCCTTTCGCTAATTTCACCGACCGAATTCACGTCTCTTCTCAGGCTATAGCCCACTGAGCAATTCATGCTGTGACACAGACCGAAAGAACATTTGCTCAGTACTTACTAGCTGACCATAAAATATTTTAAGGTGTGATTGTTTCCCACCACAAATGTCACTATGGGCACAGTGAGGTATTGTATACTATACTAATATATATTTTGCATAAGTCTCATGGCATGAGTCTGCTTGGTGACATGTTGATAGTAGCAGTAACAGTCATACAGCATAAGCTGCAGGTGTATTAGTTGAATGTTTGTGAGTGTTTTGTGCATCATCGACTATTCAGTTGCATTTAGATTGAATTGATATTTGACTCCTACTACAGATGCACCAGACTTTTTTTCACCATACTGGTCAGTGGTCACATTAAGTACTTACCTTTTCCTCACATGACACAATTGATCAGTTCATTTTTTCAAACCTCTGTCTTTGAAATAGGCAGCTGTTATGTGAACTGGTGAAAGTCGTTATTTCAGTCTTTCAATCTTACAACTGCAGTTTACGGTTTGTTGTACCATAAAGTCAGGTTTGTTTTACTTGCAAATTTAGAAGTTGCAGTAGAAGTTATTTTGGATTTTTTTTCTCTCTTTTTCTCCCTCTCATGCACACATACTGTACACACACACACACACACGCAGAACTTCTAAGACTCAGTTGAGAAAACTGGTGTCTTCATGTGGGCCATAAGTCATAACCACTCCCCTGTCTTTGTCCAGCAGGCTACTTTGACTTTGGCTCTTTGACTTTGACTTTGGGCCTTTTAGGATCCTGAGCATACACTTCAAATTTTGACAGAGGTGGGACCAAGTCATTGCTTTGCAAGTCACAAGTAAGTCTCAAGTCTTTGCCCTCGAGTCCCGAGTCAAGTCCCAAGTCAAGACAGGCAAGTCCCGAGTCAAGTCGCAAGTCCTACACTTTGAGTTTCGAGTCCTTTCGAGTCATTTTTACAACAAAGTAAACTTTATTGATTTCATACTGGGGAAATTCACTTGTCACAGCAGCTCAAGCAGTACAGATAGGAAGGAGAAAGTAACAGGAGGATACTTATAAAATTAAGCTAAAAAATAACAAATGTGTATATACCTATCAGAATTTTAAAATATACAAATATAACAAAATATTTAATGTAAAGTACTAAATGGGCAGGGCTATACATATAAGACTATTTACAGTAGGCTACGCTTGTACACTTGTTCACTTGTACATTTATATGGGAGAGATATGGATATATGGACATTGATATTGGTATATACTGGTGGCTGTGCAGGATAATTGTGCACAGAGTTGTAAAATACACACATGGTGTGTAGCATCAAAAATACAAAGCAGTGTAAACGCTAAGCAATATAAGCAATGTTTACATTTACAGATTGCACAAAATAATAGCAGCAGATTTTTAGAGTGCAGTACAATGTGGAATAAGTATTGCATAGGGATAAAAAAACAGTGTATATACAGTGAACATACAGTATTGCACGAGGCAGGGAAGTGAATGAGTTATACAGCAGACAGAACAGTGCTACATTAAGTTGTGCTGATAAAGAGCTGTTTAAACCTGCAGTGGACGCAACAGATCATCATCGTGTTTGCAATGTAACGTTAAGTTTACTGCCTCATTCACTACACAGCTAGCGTAGTTACCTAGCCGATAAGCTAACGTTAGCTGAAGTGGTTGCCTTTCTGTCTGTAGTCTTCGACTCGCATATTTTGCACACTGCAATCTGTTTTTTTGTTGACCACCTCGTAACTTCCGTACCCAAACGACACTATCTTTGGTATCATTTTTTAAACCGGCGCTTTGATTACCATTTCTTCTTCGTTGGTTGTTGTCCTTCAGTTGGATGATTGTAATTTGATTGGATGCTGTGCCTGCAGCGCGCACACACACACACAAATGCACATACAGAGGGAGAGAGAGATGCAGAGCATTCGTTAATGACATACATATTAATCTTTGTGTTTTGGTGAAGTCTTTTCAAGTCAAAGGGCTCAAGTCTAAGTGAAGTCATGAGTCATTGCTGTTCAAGTCCAAGTCGAGGTGCGAGTCTTTTAACATTCTGTCAAGTCGAGTCTAAAGTCATGAAATTTATGACTCGAGTCTGACTCGAGTCCAAGTCATGTGACTCGAGTCCACACCTCTGGTATTGAGAAACTTTCCACTTTAAGCAGATTCATGTGTAAACATCCTTCAAATCTCAGTTCCCCTGCATATAGAGCATTCTGCACACTGAAGCCCAAACATCCAACTGTAGGAACCATATTGAGTAAAGTGTAACTTTAAACAAAGGTTGCGTCTTTCTTACCAAGCCAGGGGTGTCGAGAAAACATGGGAACACCTCCAAGACTGTGGAGGAGACTTGTGTGTCTCGAATCAGTGTCTGGCGGTATTGAAAGGTTGTCCTCATCTTCTCTTTGACAACTGATCCATCAGTTGAATGGCTCAAAAAGGATTTGACCTCACTGCATTCCTCGCCAATCAGTTGCTTGTCAGGGAGGCGAAAATCTCTTTTGCTTGTAGGACCATCTTGATGAGTAGCACTGGCGGGGCCTCTCTGGGCCTGAACAGCTGTGTTGCGCTGCACAGTCTTAATTCTCCAGGCCAAGTAGCCAGAGCCACTGGTTTCATCATAGAAGTGTTCCTGTAAAATCCAGACAGAAAAACAAAACATAGGCGTCACAGCACTATGAGGCAATTACAGATAAAGTTAAGACCATGCACATACTTCACTTCATGAACTGTAATAGAAACCATCCATTTACAAGCTTACATATCCATTTTCTGAATATGGATCTCTGAGGTTGGGAAATAAAGTGATGATGCCAAGAGTATATTTTGTTCGCACATAGGCTGGTGGGATCCTCCTTTAAAAGAAGAAAAAATATTATTTTTCAAGCTATAAAGATATTAAAGAATGAAATCAGTTTATATCAATATAATCAAACAGAGAAAGAATTTGAGAGGGAACACACTCCTGAAAAAACACTCCAATGAAAGAAGTTTGTGTCAGACCTGCCAACAAAAAGTGAGGCTGTGCAAATGAGAGCAAGCAGCGTTACCGAAAAGCTGACAGTGAAAGCACAAGTCTGATCAATGAGAAAGCAACCGAAGGAACTGCAAAGAAAAGGACAATAAAAAGACACTAATACAAATAACTACATTTGACTACACAAATAATTTGTTTGAAAGTTTGGAACTTTACTTTTGAAATAAAGCTGTTTTGGTGATTTTTATTCTCATTCTTATGTTTGACATTTAAAACGTTTTGTTTGATTATATTGACATGAATCTGATTCCACATAAAAGTAATTTACAATACCAGACCAGATCACTATAGTTAAATTGCTTTTTACTACTGAACATGGTTCTGACAAATACACACAAAAACCTTTGCTCAACCATTTTCAAAATAGACATCAATAATACAGTATATTTTAATAAATATGAAAGCATTAAAAGCATACCCACGGAGCTCAACCATGTCTGCCACCAGTAGGTTTACCATCTGTCGCCGTGTGCCATCCGTCAATGTCTTTGTTTGATCATATTCGTCCAAGATTTTTTTCTCCCCCCGGCTTAGACTGGAGAACATCTCTCACCATCTAAGAGATAAAGAATCAGAAAGGTAGTCATCACGTTAGCCTTTCCTGCAACAAAACAGCTCATCTAAACAATACCTTTATGCTTGAAGATTAATAACTCGTTTCATTCACAAAATTGGATGTAGCTACATACCTCTTTAGCTGATTCCTGATCTGTGTGGCCTCTTTTCACTCCACTCTCTCTTTTAAGAATTATTGTTGCATCTGATGAATGGAGGATGAGGCGTCCGACACATGCGATGACACAGAGGATGACTCCAGTGAAGTGTATAATAAATCTTCCAGGAGCACAACTGCAAGATCGATTTAAAAAAAAATATAAAAAATAAACACACACACACAAAATAATTATTGCTCAAGGCAATAAGTC
>JAUZTA010046730.1:0-12812 GCA_034780835.1 Ctenochaetus striatus | reverse complement strand
AACGTTTTCCTGTCCAACACAAATACAAATAAAACTCTTTTTTTTAAATTAAAAAGTGCATAAAACCACTGGAAAGTGTAACATTGGGATCTTAAAGACTGGAAAAGGGCAAAAACAAACAAGTTTGAACATTTTTTGATCCAGAAAAATCAATAACTTACAGAGTTAACTCTTCCCCACCATGTGCTTCTTGCTGCTACTGCACTTCCCACTTCCTGTTTACACAGGAAGTCCAGGTTTTCATCTACATGCGATAGGTAATCTATAGATTAAATTCTGGAATGTAAGTAAATTATAGCTAAATTTTGGAAAAAAAAATTTTTTCGACTTCCTGTGACAAAGAGAGTCTGTCTTTCTATCTACATCATGAATCAAGGAAGTTTTTTTAACCTACAAGTGAATGAATATCAAATGACAAAATACACTATGTTCTATACTTTTTGCTCTAAGTGTTCACAAAGTCAAAACAATGGAAAAAATAGCAAATTGAAATGATAAAAACCTTTTCAGGTGCATGCTTAAATAACTTAAAAGCTGTTGAGAAAAGCGAGCACACTTAATGTATTTTTGCGTTTTAATCAGGACGAGCAGCAGAACAGACCAGCAACACTTTGTCTGTTTTGGTCCTGACATACTTTTACTTTTTTCCCAACACAGCACATGTCCAACAGATTCTTTTTTTATTTCCTTACTTTTACTTTATCATTAGTTTTGAAAATCCTTTCCCTCACTTTTCTATTACCTTCAGATTTTGGGATCTCTGACTTTCCTCCCTGCCTCTTCTGGGCTCTGGATACTCTTCTTTCTGATTCCACTGTCAGACTTGGTCCAGAACTAGACTTGCTCTTTCTTTTTACTGCCTCATCTCCTTCCCTGTCTTCAGAGGCCTTCTCTGCTCCTTCACCCTGTGGCACCAATGACCTATTATGGATAACTTTGAGGTATTGCTTCAGTGACATGTAGAGATTATGTCCAGCTTCTTTGATTTAAATGTGATGATCTGACAAATGTTTAGGTGGGATGAATTTCTCATGGGCCTGTGCTCCGCTGGTTTATGAGTTGGAGTTTGAGCTGTGTCAATGATGCAGGGTTCAGGCCTGCTGTACTTTTTGCTTTGATTTTCTCTGATTGCTTTCCCAGTCTTCTCATTTGTTATTGTGTTGCAGGTTAGGCCAGCACCACTCTTCTCTCTGTGATGATGAAGATAGCTCTCCATCAGGGAGTGCTTTTGGCTCACAGGGTCCTTTGTTGTTTCACAGTGAGGCTGCTTCCCCCCTGTCTTTAAAGTGACCCTCTCCATTCCTCTCACAGGTTGAAATGTGAACCATTCAAGTACTTCCTCATTCTCATCTACGAGGAGTCCAATAGAAGAGAATGTGGATTTTTTTGGTCCCTTTCTAACCCATCATTATTTGGGCTACGACATTCCTAAATGGAGTTATGAACCCAAAGCCTTATTGGTGCCAAAACGAATTTTTGGCGCCAAACATTGGTTTCTAGTGTTTCTCAAGGGGTTCCTAGACTCTCTACGAGACATTTCCAATGGCATCTCCACCATCGCAGTGCCTTGTTCCTGAATGGATTTATTAATTTTATGTCATTTTTGTGCCAAACATTGGTTTTCTGAAATTTTTAGAAGGGTTCTCCTTGGTCTTTACCGACGATTCTGTGGCTGTTGGAAAGCTCTCATTAACATTTTTCAGTGACACCTCCACCAACCCAGTACCATGTTCAAAGGAGGAGTAATTGAGTATAAGCCGTTTACAGCCAAACTGTGGTATTCCACAAACTATAAGCTTCCATTTGTTTCTGGAATCAGCCTCCTACTTCCCACTGTTCACGAAATATGAGCCATCAAAGCACTTCCAAATTCTGAATTTATGTTCCTCTTTAACTCATCATTGCTTGTATCTAGACTGCTGCAACTACTTCTCATTGATGCAGCAATCTACAAGAGTCCGTTTGTTTCTGGAATCAGTTTGCTACCTATGACTGTTGTTAACATATAAACCCTTAAAGGACTTCCAACTTCCCATCTATGAGCAACCCCATAGATGAGAATTTGGAAATTTATGTTTCTTTTATAACTCATCATTGTGTATATCTAGAGCTCTAAAACAACCCCTCATTGATGCAGCAATCGATAAGCCTCCATTTGTTTCAGGATATCAGCCTGCTACCTCCCAATGTTGCTGAATATGAGCCCTTAAAGAACTTCCAAATTCTCATCTACCAGCAACCCAATAAATGCGAATTGGGAATTTTTTGTTTCTTTTATAATTCATTGTTGTGTATATCTAGAGAAATGCAACTGGTTTTTGGAAGGATTCCTTTGGTTCTACGGCGACAGTTCTGTGACTGTTGGAAAACTGCCGCTGATACCTTTCCAATGACACAGCCACCATCCCAGTGCCATGGTCCTAAACGGATTTATTAATGTCATTTTTGTGCAAGACAATGATTTATTGAATTTTTTAAGGGTTCTCCTTGGCCTATAGCAACGATTCTGTGATTGTTGGAAAGCTGTTGCCAAAACATTTACAAAAACACTTCCATCATTCCAGTGCCAATGTTCAAAAGAGGAGTAATTGAATTTAAGCTGTTTGCCGCCGAATGGTGATTTTCCGCAATCTGTAAGCTTCCATTTTTTCCTTGAATAAGCCTTCTACCTCCCACTGTTGCTGAAATATGAGCCATTAAAGTACTTCCCAATTCTCATCTACAAGCAACCTAATAAATGTGAATTTGAAATTTTTATGTTCCTCTTTAACTCATCATGCTTATATCTTGAATGATGCAACTGCCTCTCATTGATGCAGCGATCTACAAGAGTCCATTTGTTTCTGGAATCAGCCTGCTACCTCCCACTGTTGTTGACATAAGAGCCCTTAAAGGACATCCAACTTCCCATCTATGAGCAACCCCATAAATGAGAATTTGGAAGGTTTTGTTTCTTTTATAACTCATCATTGTGTATATCTAGAGCGACAAAACAACCCCTCGTTGATGCAGAAATCTACAAGTGTCCATTTGTTTCTGGAATCAGCCTGATACCTTCCATTGTTGTTGACATATGAGCCCTGAAAATACTTCCAAATCCTCATCTACGAGCAACCCAATTAATGAGAATTTGGAATTTGTTTGTTCCTTTTGAATTCACCATTGCGTGTATCTAGTTATGCAACTACCTGTCGTTGATGTAGCAATCTACTCTCTTCCATTTCAGGTGTTGGCTGTGGTGCTCCTGGGCGATCCATTTGTGCGAATCAAAGAGAAATCACCTTGAAATATGGAAAAGGCCACAAATTTCAACTTGAGGTAGAAATAGTGACACTGAACATCATCCTTTTTTAAATAAAATAAATTAATAAATACATTTATTGGAAGGATAAGTTATTGATATTCTATATATGGCTTAGGATGCTAAACTTGGAAGCTTCAGTGACTATAATGCAAAATTTGAAGGATTAGTCATTTGGACATTTTCCTTGTAATTAGATCTTACCGTCGTATGTTCTCCACATGTTCCCTCTCATTAGTAAATAACTGTCTTGGAAGCTGTATTTAAACCCCAAAGAAGCTCATCTGTCATTGGATCTTTTGCAACCAATCATGAATGTGATAGTCATATTGTGTTTTGGGAATTATTATAGTGTAACAGATCGCCTATTTGAAATACCAATCCTCAGTTTGTTACACTAGTTAATGAATCTTTTGCACAAGTTATTTTGAATATAACCATTTTGGAATTATTCTAATATGAAGGATCTATTGTGCTTGCTTGTTGCCTTGATCCTGCTTTTGGTAGCTGTTCAAAGAAAAGCATTTGAACACCAAGAGTGACTGAGTTGTCATAGTGCAGTTTGGAAATTAAATACTGACAATGAGTAAGGTTGAAACCAACAATAATGAGCTTTCACCACAATATCAGCATGAACAAACTGATGCAGATAAGGGCAGCCATTGGGATGGATATTATCATCAAAGCAAAAATGAGAAAAGTGTCAAGTTTGCCCAGCCTACTGCATGACTACAAAAGAAAACACCAGTCTTTTAAGCCAGTCTTAATCTTTGAACATTATCATTGTTAAGTATAACATCGTCTTTGTCTTCAGTTACATCTAACCATCATCTGATGTCTAATTAACAATGTTACATCAAATCGCAAATTTTCAGACATCTTTCAAAAATGAACATTATGTCACTATTTCCACATCCCAAATGTTCTGTGTTTCAAATTCCCAAATTGCAAATCCAACCGAAGAATATGAAAAATATGCATCATCTGCCAGCTGCTTACATGGCATGGCCGGACTGGAAATGTAGAACACCTGTAATAGGGGTTTAAGAGGGACAAGTTTTCATGATGTTAAAGCAATGGACAAAGGAGCAAACTGAAACAATAAAAACTTTTCAGATGTGTGCTAAAATAACTTACAAGCCGTGAAGAAAAGCAAGCAAGCTAATTGTTCTTTTACATGTTTTAATAAGGACAAGCAGCAGTACAGACCAGCAACACTTCGCCTGCTTTAGGACAATATCTTCATGCTTACCCGCTGGCTGTTAAGTAACATGCTTCTCCATCTGTTCTGATAATTTAACAGTGTTCTTGTCCCACATCCTTCTGATACTTTCTTCCTAACACAACATATTTCCACTTCCACTTCACTTCCTTACATTTACTTTATCATTAGTATGAAAATAGTTTCTCTGTTAACTTAAGATTCACAGATATCTGCACTTCCATATTTCAATCTATATATTAAGTTGCATAGATGGAAACTTGGAAAAACAAGTTTGACAGTTCATATTTACATCTATATCATAACGTTTTCCTGTCCGACACAAATGCAGTTGAAACTCTTTTTTTGAAGTTCAAAAGTAGATAAAAACACTGGTAAGTGTTACATTGGAATGGTAAACACTAGAATATGGCAAAACAACAAGTTTGAACATGTTTCGTATAAGAAAAAGCAATAACTTACAGAGCAAACTCTTATCCACCATGTGCTCCTTGCTGCTGCTGCTACTGCTGCTACACTACCTACTTCCTGTTTACACAGGAAGTCCAGGTTTTCATCTACATGCAATAGGGTATCTGTAGATTGAAATCTGGAAAGTAAGTTTATCATAGACTTAATTTAAATTTGGAATTTTGCTTACTTCCTGTTTACACAGGAAGTTCAGGTTTTCATCAACATCCAAATATTATTGAAATCTGGATTGTAAGTACATTATGGGTGAAATACAACAACAAAAAAATTATATATATTTTTGCTGTGACAAAGGAAGTCCAGATCTTGATAGATTTATCAAATTAAACAAAAAAGTTTTATTAACCTACAAGTCAATGATTATCAATAATATCTCTATGGGAGGTACATAATTAATTTACACTGTTGCACTTTGTAATCAAGGGCTTCCAGGTAGACCTTTATTCTTGTCTCTATTCCCTTTCATGCAGAGGTGTGACAGTCCAGGGCGGCACCTGTTTAAAATGGACCAAAGACCATCAGAAGGTTTTGATGAACCAAACCGTAGCGTCTTTCAACCAAAGCTGTTCTGCCTTTCTGTCCATAACTAGGGGGCAGAAAATTTTAAGAATTCTCTCCTCTTTGAGTGCTATATTTCCTTCATAGAAGCAGTGAGGCATGAGAGAAAAATACATTTGGAAAGCTCTTACTGAGCTCTATCATCAAGGTCTGACATATGAGCCATAAAAGTACTTACAAATTCTCTCCTACTAGCAACACAATAAAAGCAAATTCGGAATTTTTATGTTCCTCTTACTCATCATTGTGTATGTCTAGAGCTACGAAACAACCTCTCATTGATGCAGGAATCCACAAGCATCCATTTGTTTCTGGAATCAGCCTGCTACCTCCCAGTGTTATTGACATATGAGCCATCAAATTACTTCCAAATTCTCGTCTATGAGCAACCACATGGATGAGAATTTGGAAGGTTTTGTTTCTTTTATAACTTATCATTGTGTTTATCTAGAGCCACGAAAAAACTCTCATTGATGCAGGAATCTACAAGGGTCCATTTGTTTCTGGAGTCAGCCTGCTACCTCCCACTGTTGCCAATATATGAGCCATAAAAGTACTTCCAACTACCCATCTATGAGCAACCCAATAAATGCAAATTTGGAATTTTTATTTTCCTCTTCAACTCATCATTGTTTATATTTACACTGATGCAACTGCCACTCATTGATGCGGGTGTCTACAAGCCGCTATTTGTTTCTGGAATCAGCCTGCTACCTCCCACTGTTGCTGAAATATCAGCCATTGAAGTACTTCCACCTTCCCATCTATGAGCAACCCCATAGATGAGAAATTGGAAGTTTATGTTCCTTTTATAACTCATCATTGCGTATACAGACAGCTACAAAACAACCCCTCATTGATGCAGCGATCTACAAGCGTCCTTTTGTTCCTGGAATCAGCATGCTACCTCCCACTATTGTTGACATATGAGCCATTAAAGGACTTCCAACTTCCCATCTATGAGTAACCCATAGATGAGAATTTGGAAGTTTTTTTTCTTTTATAACTCATCATTGTGTATACATAGAGTGAAGAAACAACCTCTCATTGATGCAGAAATCTACGAGTGTCCATTTTTTCTGGAATCAGCCTGCTACCTCCCATTGTTGTTGACATATGAGCCCTGAAATTTCTTCCAAATATTCATCTACAAGAACCCCAATAGATGAGAATTTGGGATATTTTTGTTCCTTTATCACTCATCATTGTGTTTATCTACAGTGATGTAACAACCTCTTATCGATGCATTTCTTCTTTTTTACACTGGAAGTCAAGGTTTTTATCTACATGCAAGAGCTAATCTATTGATTGAAATGTGGAAGGTAAGTTTATTATGACTTAAATTTAAACTTGGAATTTTTTCTACTTTCTTTTTGTACATGAACTCCTGGTTTTCATTCACATGCTAATGTATAAATTGAAATGTGGAAGGTAAGTACATCATACATTAAATTTATCCTTTGACATATTGGCCCTTCTATTACCTCTAGATTCTCAAATATGAGCAACTCAATCAATAACAATTTGGAATGATTCATTTTGTCAATTATAAAACATTACATTTACCTGGAATGATCTGGACAGCTCTGTCTGAAAGTTCTCTGGGAGTTCTATGTGGTAATTGATTTATCTTAAATATATTAGGCAGACACAAACATATAAATTACTGTCATACATGTTTATTTTCAAAGTGCTGTTAAGAACTTTCTGTGCTGGGATGCTTGCATGATAATCATATTATCTTCTTTGATTTTTCTTGCTCTGAAATTTTTTGTCAACTCTAAATTACATAATGTTACAATAACCAAAAATAAACAAAGGTCCTAACATATTTTTCACTGTAAAATATTTTAAAATGAATAAAATAGAAAACTTAAACTTTTTCAACAATCAAATGTTTTTTGAACAATGTCAACAACAATACTTTTTCTCCTCAATTAACAGGATAGGGACATAAAAACAACAAACAATTTGAATTAACCGTATTAAACATGTTTAATCCCCATCCAAAGAGTCTCATGTCCAGCAGATACAAACAAGTCCCCTGAGTTACCCCTCAGATGGAGTTTTGGCACACACTATTGTGTCTACTGGATTATGGGACTCAGAAACACACCCCGGGTTCTCCTCAGCTGGGGCTTGTGGCATCTGCTCTGCCGGGGTTTCTGGTGCAGAGTAAGGTGTATGCTGGATTATGTGCTCAGGAGCACATCCCAGGTCCTCCTCTGCTGGGGTTTCTGCCATCTGCTCTGCCAGGGTTCCTCAAACACATTCAGGTTTCTCCTGGATAACTGGTTCAAAAGCACACCCCGGGTTCTTCTCAGCTGGGTTTTCTGCTATCTGCTCTGCTCGGGTTCCTCGAATACATTTGGGTGTGTCCTGGATGAGGGGTTCAGGATTACACCATGGGTTCTCCTCAGCTGAGGTCTCTGCCATCTGCTCTGGTAGGCTTTCTGGAACACACTCGGGTATCTCCTGGATAAGGGGTTCAGGAACACAACTTTGTTTTTTTTCAGCTGAAGTTTCTGCCATCTGCTTCGCTGGGGTTCCTTGAACACACTCTGATATCTCCTGGATGAGGGCTTCAGGATCACACCACGGGTTCTCCTCAACTGTGATGTCTGCTATCTGTTCTTCTGGGATTTTTGGAATACACTTGGTTGTCTGGTGGTCGACTGGGGCCTGTTGTATGCTGTTATGTGTCTGCTGTATAGGAATTAGGGGTGCTGGCACATACCCTGGAGCCTGCTCTGTAAGGGACACCTGCACACTTCCTGTGGTCATCGCAGTCAGGGGATCAGGGTCACATCCTGGCTCCTCAACAGCTGTGGGTGCTGCCATGCACATGACACTCAGCTCAGCCTGGGGTGCTCGTTGATTCTTTGATAAATCAAGGGGTGTATCCTCACACCTTTTGCTCTGCCTGGGCAGGGACTTGGTTTCACATGTCTTGTGGAGATAATAGTCTATAATAGGTTGTTTCAACCTATCGATCACCACAGAACACTTGGAGGGTGAGGTAACGCTTACTTGCAGCATCTTCTTTGGGACTTCATATTGCTTTGACTTATGTGAGAAATTCAATCTCCTTTTCGATTTGGAGGTTGCAGCTGATGGGAGCTCGTCCCCTGATGATGAGGAAACCTCACACTTTGAATTCTCTCGACCTCCCTGCTGAAACCTTTTGCCTCTCTTTGTCATGATTCTCAACTCCTCGGAAGAAAGGGATGAGCTTGATTCAGGTTGATCATCATAAATGGGTTCCTCACTATCTGAGCTTGTCTCGGGTGTCTCATCCAAGGAGGCTTCCTCATCATCATTTTCGTCCTCTTGAAAGGGCTTTGCAGCAGCCATCTGCAGGGCCTTCATTCTCAGTTTTCTTGTTTTGTAACTTGTCTCCTTGTCTGGCAGAGCCACATAAAACCTTTCTGCGGTGCTTGGATCATGGCACATAGATCTTGCCACCTGCTTTCTCTCCTTCTCAGAAAGGTGTTGGTTAGCCTTACAAACAAAGACAAAGAAAAGAAAAATAGAAATGTGATATTAAAAGGGTCTTTTTTGCAACTGTGTTTAAAATGTTTTAATCAAGGCTCTTATACACTCATGATGTCCACTCACTGCCCTCTAAAATGTGTGCACACCAAATTTGGTACTTCTACTTAGCTGCAAACATCAACATAATCTCACTTCCACCTCCAGCATCCATATTGAGGACTCTGACTTCCAAATTCTGATCAATGACCAGATTACAACTTCAAAATTTCATCAAGTTCTTACCTGAGTAGAGACGCTGCTTCGGATCTTGTTGAAGTTGATGGTACCCTCCATCCCAGAGTCTACCCAAGCCAGATGGAGGAAGTTAGAGGGCTTCTTGATCTGTTTGCCGAGTGTTGTGTGGAACACATAAACGCTGCCCTGACCTTCAGTACAGCACTTGCCATCGCTCAGGTGTTTAAGCCACCCAAACTCCTCCTTATTGAGGATAAGTGCAGCCTGACCAAATGACCGCATGGTTTTGTGGTCATCCACCTTGTGAAATAAAATGCAGAAAAATTAGCATATTTCTGTGGAAAGGTGGACTGAATAGAAGATAGTGTATATAGCTTGTGTGACTATGTAACACTGACTTAAATGAAGATATTGCTAATTTAACAAATGAAATGTTTATTACATTGTCCCTTCTCTATAGAAAGACTAACCAGAATTTGGAATCTTTTTCCATGGTCCCAGCTCTCACGGTTGACCACGCTTTCTTTGGTCATGTTTGTGAGTACAACCGATCTGTGCCCGGTGAGGTTGCAAAGGTAGCCCATGATGTAGCCCATGACCAGAGAATGCTCATTCTGCCGAGGTCCATCGCAGACTAAACATTCTACATAACACAGCAAGATATATAAAAATCACATCTTGTTAAGAAGGAAAGCTACAAAAGAAGGAATACAATGTGAATAATTAAGTCTACTTACCAAACAATTTAGGAATCCTTTTCCTGGCAGTCATCATGAATGTTCTTGCCTCGACTGCGTCAAGTTGATTGGCTGTGAAAACAGTATGACAGACACCATAAATTTATGAAGTTCCAAGTCCCAATTTCTTTAGATGACAAAATACATACAGAGAACGAAATATAATTTTTGTAAAGTACACAAAACCAGACTGAAAGACAGTAACAACATTTACCTGTCTTATGGCGCAACACTTTTTGTCGGTGGACAACCACTTTTCTTTGGACCTCAGCCTGGATCCTCTTCATTTCGTAATGAATATTTCTCAGTTCCTTCTGTTTGAGCTTACTTTCAATCTGGAATGCGTTTTCCACGTGCTTAAAGAACATGATCATGTTGGTCAACATGTTCTTCATTGACGTGGGTGCATACCCCTTTTGAGACAGATAGGTTGGATAACTATGGAAAAAGGTATACAGTTGCAAATTACTTAATCTTACTTCCAATTCCACCACCCGATACCACATTTCATATTGCAACATCCACATTTTCATCTATCTCAAAACATCATAGATTAAAATTTGAATGCCATAAATAAGAATATGGAAGTCATTTGTGTCCTGATAACTCTGTAAATTATCATTTGTTTAGGTCACGTAAATATGACAGAAAAGTTACTCACGCACGTAACTTGTCCATTTGATTCAAAAACCTCAGGTCATGGGAGATGGAACTGGAAGGTAGGCCAGAAGCCATGTAGAGGCAAAAGCGGTGTGCATGGCTGGATGACTGCCGTGCATTTTCCCTGCCCTTCATTCCTGTCCGTGGGCCTAGGCGAAACTTTCTGAAGTCTTGAAGAATCTTTTCTTCGGTGAAAAACAGTAAACATTAGTTGTACACTCCAAAAAAAAAAAAGGTGCAAAGGGAAATAACTAACTGTAACTGCCTTTCAGTTCAGTTCAATTTTATTTATATAGCGTCAAATTAAAACAGAGTTGTCTCAAGACACTTTACATATAGAGCATGTCAAGACCACACTCTATAAATACATTTATATTTTAGATTTATAGGAATCCAACAATTGAAAGCAATTCCCACATGAGCAAGCACTTGGCAACAGTGGCGACAGTGGCGAAGAAGAACTTCCTCCTTTCCTCTCCTCTCTCCCAAAACTGCAATTGAAAAAGAGAGGAAAACTTACCAAATAAACGTCCGTCCTTCTTCCCTTTGCCTACATGCTCAAATTTTTGAGCCAATAGAGGTGGTTTACGTGGTATGCTCTTCGGTGTTTCTGGCTGCGCTGTAAGCATTTGATCCACCTTTTGTTCCAACAGTTGTAACTTGGATTCAAACTGTTGCCAGTGGCAAGTGCATGTACTCGCCTTTGACATCGAGCCAGTCAAGCATTCACTCTGGCCACTTGAGTGCCCTAGTAGGTTGAAAGAAGGAACCTCACTCTCACAGGATGGGGGATTCGTGGACACAGGCAGTGCGGTCATGGAAGAGGAGTTGTGGGACCCAGTAACAGGAGTTGAAGGAAGTGGCTGACTGGTACTCTGGTGAGGGTCACTGGAGGACAGGCTTCCCTCATGATTTCTAAGAGGTAGCGGGGTGGAACATCTGGGCATGAAGTCATTTCCACGGGGAGGAGCAATACTGCTGGATGAATCATTGGATATTTTAAGCTCCAGGTAAAGGGGCTCTCCCTCCTCCTCCTTGGATTCCAATTTCTCTTGCTCCTTGCCACAAAGCTCGTCAAACTGTATGGTTAGAAAACTAAATAGGATTTGATTATGTAAGCCTTCTTTTAGTGCCCTTGTTATTAGGAACTCACAAACAATATTAACACCACCTAACAGTACCATGTTCAGTGATAATGCCGATGTCCAACGTTGACACTATGGGGACATTGGGGTCGGACTCCCGCAGTTTAGCCAGCTCTTTGACTATGGCTGCCCTCTTGGCCTCCTTCATGACTGGTTCACGTTTCTATAAACATTAGATGGAAAAAAAGCATTAGATTTACAACAGATGTTCCAGAAATCTCTTGTCCAAAAAACCCCAATAAATGTGTAATCACTTCTGCTGAACCCATGTTGTGTGAGTTTTGGAGGTGCTTATTAAGGCGGACAAGCTCTTTCTTCCCACATATTTCACATTCCAAGTTTTCTGAAGTTCTGTGGTAGCAAATGAAAAAAGAGTTGTGGAAATCCATGCAAATAACACAACTGAGTATGTAGGCATGAATATGAAAACATATTTTTCTTAATCTCACTGTGCATTCCCATATTTCATGAGAAGCTGAAACTCCTCTCTGTTTGAAATTTTGTGAGACACTGTAAGGTGTTGCTTCAAGTTGGAGTACTTTGCAGAACACATTCCACACACTTTGTCCCTCTGTGAATAATTAAAGATGACACAACAAACTGAGGTTCTGCATCTTCAGCCAAATCTCATAAAATACACCGCTTGTTGATATCTACTTAACATCTTACCGAACTGGAAATGTAGAACACCTGTGAAAGGGGTTTAAGAGGGACAAGTGTTCACGGTGTTAAAACAATGGATAAAGGAGCAAACTGAAACAATAAAAACTTTTCAGGTGAGTGCTAAAATAACTTACAGGCTGTGAGGAAAAGCAAACAAGCTAAATTTTCTTTTACATGTTTTTATCAGGACGAGCAGCATTACAGACCAGCAGCATTTCACCTGCTTTATGACAATATATGCATGCTTACCCGCTGGTCGTTTAGTAATAATAATAATAATAATAATACTAATAATAATAATAATAATAATAATAATAATAAATTTC
>JAUZTA010046683.1:0-12835 GCA_034780835.1 Ctenochaetus striatus | reverse complement strand
TATCGATTCTCTGTGAAGCACTTTGAACTGCAGTAACTTGTTTGAAAGTGCCATATAAATAAAGTTTGATTGATTAATTGATGTGGTGCAGTGAAACTATGACAACTACAATATGTTTCTTCTAGAGAAGGTTTTAATAAAGTTGTTCTTTTTGGTTCCAAGCAGAAAGAGGAATAATTATTTTTCATTATTTCTACCAATAAATAACACAAAGACGGAGCACATCATTATTTGGGTCAAAACTTTACTCAAACTTTCTGATAAAACATCTAAAAGTAGAAATCACAAGACAAAGTCTTATCAAATAAGTGTCTGTGGTCTAATTTGTGTCAGTTTTGGGACTTTGGACATGAAAGAATTTAAAACTACAGTTTAAAACTGCATGAAAAATCTAAAATATAACCAGCCTCTTTCTTTCATACACTGATCTTATCGAAGTGGATCAAAGTGGATCATTAAATTGATAAAATATGCCAAAAAAAAGTCTGTTTCACAAGCACTGTTTTTTTCTCCACAGCCGTGAGTCAGCACCGGAAAAACTGCAGCCATGATCAATCTACTATGGTTGAAAAACACTAACGTTTTTCATTTCTTAAGCCAATCACAGTCGCCGGGATGCAGTGACAGTGTGAAACACTAACAGATAGAAGAGAGGTGAATAACAGCTGAAGTATTTGCCTAATGAATCAGAGCGTCAGACGAGTCATACTGTGCGAGTCCTTACAAATAAACACTTTTTCGTGGCCCCTTGATGGCTGTTAGCAGTCAGTAAGTTGGTTAACAGCATCAAGGCATCTATGCTGGCTTCATTTGTGCCCCCAAAAGGTCAAATTTAAGAATTTCTTTTAAAAATATGAATATGGTTTTTTGTAGCAGAGCTTTGTTTGGCCTCTCCTCTTCCTTCCACCTCAGATTCATACTGTCACCCTTTAAAGGGGGTTTGATGCTGTTTTTGAACCGCTGCTGAACTCTTGAACTGTTCACAAAGTAGGTCAAACTAGCTCCACCTTTACAAGCCACTACAGCTTAAAGGGCATCAGTTTTAACAATCCAACAACGCTTAATAAAAATATAAACTCTTTTTGATTGGGTATAAACGCTGTCTTACAGAGTACACAGTGCAATGTTTGTGTTTAAACACCCGTTTCCAGCAGATGTTACATTTATCTTCAGATTCAGCCTTTAATCTTCAGCCGTCAACAGGAAGAGTAGACAGAAACTCCTTTAAGAGAGATAAATGAGAGCAGCTGTGTGTTCAGTCACTTGTTTGTCTTTGTTTGTACAAACATGTTTGCTGGACTTTATTCTTTATCTATTTACCTAAAAAGCGCAAAGGTCAATTAGCTAATCATCAACTGATCATCGCAATAAACTCTTGAAAGATGACTTTTGATGTCTTTCACAACAAATTTCATATATTTTACTTCATCAATTGCAGTTTTTTTCTGCAGAACAAGTAATTTTGTTCATTTTTCCGATAATTCCTCTGCACTTACTTGTAATGGGATACTGTATTTTTACTCGGTTGTACTGACACTCATTGCAGGGTCGCTTTCATTTGGGCATAAACTGTTTACTTAACAACCTTATTATTTCCTATAAGAGACCCCTCTTTCCCGTAAATGCAATAACAAGAGCGCTGATGAAACCAAAAGTGTGATCCTTGCTGACATTTATTTTTGTCCGGAGGCCAGAGGCTTTTAATGGCATGTTTGGCTTGTGTCCAGGACTTGGATTACTAATCCAGCTCTCCCCAGTAATAAAACTCAAGTTTTTGTGGAAACTCCCCGTTGGCTTTTGTCAAGACAAGCCTTAATCTGCATTGTCTGGGTTTTTCCGGGAACTTCTGAGATAAAAGGCCCCGAGCCGCGGGCTTGTCGAAGGCCAGTGTGTTTAGTTTCCCTTCTTGCTCATAAAGCCATAATAGGACTTGTTTTGGATCTGAGTATTGATCCTTCAGGCAGAGGAGGGTGTTCATCCTGCGAGTCGAGCCGTTCCTCTCACACACACACAAACACACACTCAGAGGAAGATGGCTGCTGGGTTGCTGTTGCTGGTTTGCGTCGGAGCTGCGCTGTACGCTGCCGAGGCCCAGGATCCTTACAATGAGCTGCCGGAAAACCACAGGAAAGCAGTTGATCTTGCGTTAGAGCAACTCAACTCTCATGCCGGGGTGCATCACCATTTCCGCTTCTTCAGAAGTGTGGAGAAGTCAGACATTCAGGTAAATCTGATATCTATGTTTATACATTTTTTTATTGTACTTTTTATTGATTCTTGGCTTGTAGAAATAAACAGGAAAAAAAATGTTTTTTATATTTTCTGTGTGAGAAGTTGTTCAAACATTCAGTGACCATTTCTAGGAATTAATGACAGAAATTTTGAACAAACTTTCTCCTGAGAGTCTTTAGAAGAATATGAAAATATCTAGCTGACATTAAGCAGCCAGACATTTAATTTTGACGTTAAAAGTATGAAAAATGCCGCAGACTCGTCCTACTTTCGGTTTCCGTTACTCCTCAGATCTGCGTCATGTTTTTGGCACAATCACTCTGCCTTCAGGGGGTTCAAGTTCATGCTTGTTTTCACATCTGCTGCAGGTCAAGTACATTTAAAATCCTCTAGTTCCTCCATTATTTCAGCATGATGTTGGTTTAAATCAAACAAAAGGAGAGAAAAGAAAGATACCCTTGATCCCTTCACCTTGTGTGAACTGTATGTGATTGTGGTTTCAGTTTTGGCTCGAGGGAAATCAAACACTGAAGTGTTAAACATGTGTTTGTTTTTAGACTTAACATGTCTCCCAAAAGATTATATAATCAGTTACTGAACAATTCAGACAAGCATGGACTTATATCTGAAGCAAAAAACTAGTACAACAAGAATTTAAACCAGGCAACCTGACAGAAAAGTCATTCAGGGACATGTTCTGCTGGTTTTGATATTCTTACTTGTACTGTGCATTTAGTTTTGCTGCCTTAGATTAAAAACTTAAGCATTTAAATGTTGAATAAATTTTCTTTTCTTTTTTTTTAAAAATATATATACTGGAAGCAAATGGTGGGATGAGGCCACTGCATTAAAAATAACTAGGAATTCTGTGACACAATGACAAAAAACAGCCCAATTTTTTTGTTTTTATGTGTTTTGTCATTCAGATTTTCTTCTATTTGTCTTTCTGAAACACTTATGAGGTTTTGATGTTGGTGTTAAGACTCATTGGAGTTGTTTAAAACTAACAGAGCAGCTGTTTCTTTACTTTTAAAATATGAGATACTCAACATCTAAAGACAAAAAAATATCCCTGTCCTATTTAAAACCAAAAAATTTTTTAAAAAATCACTGAAAAATGAATCCGAACAGACAAGAAAGAAGCATTTCAGGCGTTACTTTGCAGCTCTGTATCTTATATTAAAATGACAATGTGCTCTCTTACAGTCTGGATTTGGGGTGACATACTTCTACCATCACTTCCACCTGAAACCTACCAGATGTGCCAAAGGAACAGCTGACTCAAGCCCTCAGCGATGCCCCTTCAGGAACGACAGAGTGAGTGGATTTTTAAAAGGGAAGCTTTCATTCCAAATAAATGTACAGTATTTAAAACATCAACAGCATCTGTAAGCTCTTTTATGTCTTTTAAATATCTTACAGCCACTGATGGACTGTGCAGTTTGCTTTAGAACAGCAGGCGGCCAAATCGAAACGAACCCCAGGCCATACGTGCACTGCATCCAGAGACCCAGACTCACCCAGGTATTGTTATTCACATCACGTTCTGTCTGACTAGTGGGAAAGTTTCTACACAAAAGACTGGAGCTTTTTGGGCTTTTCAGCCACTTTAAAGCCCCCATGACTGTTTTCTACCTGTGTTTCTGAAATATTACAAAATGTTTTTATATGCAGATTGTTTTTTTCCAATAAAATTAAAATCAACGCACATCATAAAACTCTTCTTTAGTTTACAATTTTTCATTCCCTCATCAAATGTATGTGACTGTCTTCATTTTCATCAAGATGTTTTCCATGTTACTTTTCACAACTTTCAGTATACTTCATAATTAACTGCACATAGGAGAAGTAACGCTATTTAATAACACCGAAAAAATGTAATCTACAGCAAAGACAAAAGAGAAAAATCGCTTTGAACGCCGCCTATGGAGCCATGAATCCAGCATTTTTAAAAGTCCAGTATGTAGGATTTAGGAGGGTCTATTTGTTGAATATTACAAAATAAGAGTTATACTTAAAAGTATATTTTCATTAGTGCAAAATCACTCGAAAATAAGAATCTTTGTGTTTTCATCACCTTCAAATGAGCCCCTTACATCAGAGGGAGCGGGTCCTCCTCCATGGGGTCCACCATGTTGTATCACCGTGTTTCTACAGTAACCCAGATGGGACAAACCAAAATACTTGCTCTTAAGACTGTCTTTATTTTTTTTAAAAGCCATCTTAGGTTATCCTGCATGCTTGGAAGCGGAGAGTGAGCTGAGGGATATTTAATCACATGCAATCTTCAATTTCACCACTAGATGGCACTAAATTTTACTCACTGGACCTTTCAGGAAAAAGTCTGTTTTTTTATTTTCCACTCATTTTTGTAAAGCTGGGTAGATTTTTTTTTATTAACTTTTATTATTGGTTATTCATTTCTTAACTACTTAACTCTTGATGTTCTTCCATCAAAATATTTTCCATATAAACATGTTAAAAAATGCTTGACAAACTCAGATAAAGGTAAAACAACAGTTTGGTGGGGTGAATGAAGCCTGATCTACTGGATGTCACTGTGTAATACGTCTTAATTCTGATTCAGTTGCATTGATGCTCACATCGGACTGCAGTTTGTTGAGTGTGTGTGTTTTGTAGGGAAAGAATAGAAAAGGGGAAACTTTGTGCAGTCTACAGTATATGTTGCCTCCTGCATAAGAATAATTCCTGAACAGACATTTTTATGTGTTTTCTCTCTCGTTTCAGGAAATGAGGGTGACCAGAACGGCGCAATGTGACAAAATTAGCTACAACACTGGAGGAATTACGCTTCTGGCTTTGTCACAAGACAAAAACTGAAAATTTATAACAAAAATAGCACACTTATAATTCAAAATGTAATCAAAGAATCTGTAGTTCACCTGTTGCATGCCTGTTTCACTGGAGTGACAAAAAATGACATGCTCTTATTTTCTAAACATTTCTCTTGCAGGCATGACACATTACATAAAAACACATAAACATGCAAATCTCACAATTTAAAGTGGCTGTATGTTATATTTGCCATTATTACTCAACAAATGCTGATGATTCAACCTGACTCAGTTTGTCTCTGTTTGCTGTGAGAAATTAGTCTCTTCTTCGCTTGTACATATGATGTACGCAACCGGCAACAAAGTGAAATAAAAAAAAGGAAAAAACATATTAGCATTTTTTTCTGTTGTGTGTCCGGTTGTCAGATAATAAAATCATATAAAACACTTAAACACAGAAAACAACAAACTGTTGAAGACCAGAGTTATTACTTCAAGAACAGATTTACTTCCACTTTTTTTTTTTTTAAAGTATCTTATAGTTTTTGGCAGTGAGACAGGGGGAATTTGAGTTTGAATTGTAGTTCCCACTTTAAAGCAGCTGTGTCAACATGTGGCTCTTTTAAATCATTGTGTTTAACATCTGAACAAGCCCCAGCGGTCCAAATAGCCCAGAGAGCTTTTCATTTCATTTGTTACACCTTATTGTGGATTACATTCAAGTGCAGCTTCAATTTGTCAAACTAATTGTGTAAATCATGTAAAAGGGTGAGAAAAGCAAACAAAGATATTTCATTGTGTTTTTTTACTTCAGTTCTACTGTAACTGAGCCAAAATGTCAGCGGCTTTATTTATACTTGTATCTTTCTGCCTTTCGCTGCTGTAATTAATGGCTTCTTTTTTTATAATAATATTTACCAAAGGTACCACATTATCCATTGTTCATTCATTGTTTATTCACTTACCCAACGGTATTTAACCAAATCGAATCACATGAACTCCAGGGCAATGAGTGCTAAACATCAAGATAGGCTAGTTAGCAAAACTTGTTAGCTAGGCCTGCTAGCCAAACTCTTTTAGCTGATATCTTTTTCATTTATCATGAAGGTTTCTCTTTTAGATATGTGGGTTAAAAACAAGATATTTGTGCATAAAATTTGATGTTTTCCATCTACAAAAGTTTAAAAAGGGCTGTGAAAACTGTAAATTTAGTGTAAGTTGGGTTAATAGTTGCTTCTCCCAAGTTAGCTTTAGCTTTTGTGAATGTTTACGTTCACTTCAATGTTTTTTTAAAGGTTATTTGGGTGTTTTTTGTTGTTTACATTAAGGCCTACAGGAGGAGCATAATATTAGAAACAAATCCAAATAAAACACATTTCAGAAGGCCTTTATCACCAATCGCTAACTGTGACCTAAATGCTAGATCATAATTTATTAATAATATTTGCAAAGATTTCAGAAAAAATTGAAAACTACAAGCTCATGTTAGATGTTTTAAAAAAAATATAAAGTGGTCACTGAGTGTGTTTAACCTTCTGCTTTTGGTTTTTCACAGAAGTTTAGGTAAAGTTAGCTCCAACTGCATGCTGCAACATTGCCACAAACTGTTGCTTCGATAATAAAGGCTGTTATTTATAGACTAGCCTATAAATCTGATAAAGTCTATTCTGCATATTTTTTTATACTTAGAGTATATCTTTCAGGTATTTTGTACCTTTACAAAAATAAGATAGTATTTGCAGTGAAGTATTTTACAGCACATGTAGCTGCTTTTACTTATTACTTTATCACAGTCTCTTCCTGAACAGCTGCTGTTGACATGCAACATACATGAAGGCAAAGTGACCTTTTTTTAACCTCAGAAAGCACCAAATAATAGCGCTTTCTGGGGTAAAAAAGTGATGCACTTGTCCTCTACAGCTGAATGTCTGATGGTTTTGGTAAAATATATTGTAAAGTCTTGAAAGTTTCCAGAATAACTGCATCAATGTCTGAAAACAATGGCGGGCTGTCATTTGTATTTGCTGAGTTGAGCACTTCTCGACATGTGGATTGTTTAAGTAGTTGAAAAGGGCACTCGCTGTTTGCAAACACTACAGCTGCACAACATGACTGATATTCTCAAAGTATTCATAGGAAGAAAGAAATTCAACTTATTAACTTTTGACAAAGCACATCTGCTTATTGAACGATTACAGATGTCTGCATTATAAATCTGATTAAAATAACACCAACCATATTTAAAAATGTCATCCAGGCAAACAGTGATTACTTAGTGTACTGAGTGATTTCTTAGTGTGAATCTTTTGTAATTTTCAGATTGCAATTTCAACATAATTTTGTGTTTTTTTAATAGTTTTGATATCTCCACTACTAATGCACAATGTAGAAAATGATAAAATTTAAAAAAATAGCATTAAATTAGATGATGTTCAAACTTGATTTGAACTGTACATAATGTACGGTACACAATGCTCAGAGCAAGGGGAAATGGAGGGAGCCAAAATGGGCTTTACGTAATTTAGAGAAAAAAAAATCTCCCTGTTACATAATCACACCCCCTCCCTACAGGGCTGCTGACTGATGGATAAAATAGGAAAGATAGGGCAAACTAATTGCATAGTCTGCTCAAATTTAAAAAGTTTTGATTGATTTATTCTTGTCGTGCAACATTCTTACACACCCTTTAATTACAGTTTCATGACCAGCTACTGCATGTTTATCAACTTCTTTAATAAAAAAAACTTATTCTACATAATACTACTGGTGGATGGGGCACTTTTTATGCATATTGGCCTACATTTTTAGTGGCGACTTAAGGTGTCAGTCACTGACAAATAAGAAAAAAGTTTTGTCATATATATCCCTCTTTTAGCCCTCTCTTTATCATGCCACCTTTTCAAAGGCCACCAAAGCCAAAACCCATCAATACATGGTGTGTTTTTCTGGGGACTTTACACAAGTTCACGCTGCCACAGGAATGTTTAGCTCTCATGTGAAACAAAAAAGCAAAACCCTCCCTTCTCTGTCCCCCGTTCTCTCTCCACCCACAGCCGATGTATATAAAAATGGGGTGAATTTAACATCTTTCCCATCTCTCCGTTTTATCTTCCTGCAGTCTGACTGGGTTGAGACATTCAAGCTTGTAAGTATTTTATGCTTTTACACTGATGGATGCAATCATGCATTACTGTGCATGAGTAGCTTAAAGCAGGGAGGAGTTCGTTGCAGTTTATTGTGAATTGTTTTGCTGTTGCCATGAAGCTTCGGGTAAGTGCATAAAGCTTATTGTGGGAGTTAATAATGCAAATGACATAGAATTTAGTTTTGGTTAAAAAAATTACTTGTGGTGCGCAAATGAAAAGAAAAAACAATTTGTAAAGAAAGTTTACAGTGCATTTTCAGTGTTTTAGATGGTTAGTACATAGACTTCTTTTTTTTGTTGCAGAATCATGAGTAAGAACTACTTGTCCAGAAATGATGAGCTCCGTCGGGGAGACTACCTGCAGTCCAACAATGGTCAGTGGAAGGCTGTTTTCCAGGTCAGTAGCTTTAAATATTTCTACCTCACAAGTATGCATGATAAAAGTTAACTGATCTGTATTAAAATTAAATGAAAGAGCAATGATATGGAACTGCAAATTATGATAAAAGAGACAAAAAATAAGTCAAAATTTTCTGTTTGCAGGATGATGGTGACTTTGTCATCTATGGCTGGAAACCAATGTGGAGCTCAGACACTGCCGGTACAGACGCTGTTCGCCTGTGCATGCAGTCTGACTGCAACCTGGTCATGTACAACAAGTATGGCATTGTCAGGTGGACCACAAACACCAGCCAGCCAGGAAGCAGCACAGACTTCTGCCGTCTACAGCTGACCCATGAGGGCAAGCTGGAGCTGTACAGAGAGGCTGAACTACTTTGGAGTTCTGCCGACTCCAAAGGCCTGAAATGATGAAATGATGCCATGAAATGAAAATGCTTTTGAAACTGAATGCTCTGCAAGTCAAAGTCATTTTTGAATGTCAGCATGAATTACAATCAATTAAAGGCAAATTTTCAGATTGTATGAAAATGTTTTTTCCTGTTTTCATACGAAGTTGTGACAATTTGTTCACTCGAGGAGCTTTATTTTAATGCAAATATATTGGCATTGATACAGAAGTACAGTACAGACATAAGATTAATCCACTGTTCTTAGACACACACATATATATACATACACACTATATATGTCTAAGTTATATGTTCAAGTTTATATAAATATATATATATGTCCAAAGTTTTAAGATTTCATGTGTAGTAGTCTTTGATCTCCAAGTGTTTGAGGACCAAAATAATGATTTTTATAATAACAAAAAAAGTAGTTTCTGTTACATAGAACATTGTTTTCAAATCTACTGTTGAAAAATAAGTTATGCCTCCTCTTTGAATGTCTTATTTAAATACAAACATTAACATTATCATCTCAACATGGCACAAAATACATGATATAAATTCTGTTGTAGTAGCTTAGCATGTCTGTCATCATGTGAACTTAAACTAGAATCACCAGAGTTGATTTCAACATTTGAGTGAATAGCGATGCCAATAGTAAACATGGACTCTAAAGTTTTTTCAACGAAGACGAGTTTTCCCAGAATGAAAGAGTTTAAGCTGCTAAAATTAAAATGATCAGTCAGATCTGTGTGTCTGATCTCTTCTTGTATACAAACACTAATAAAACTCTTCTAAAGATCCAAGAATATCTTACATGAAATCTTTGAACAACGGTCAAATTTAGAGCAGATGTTCATGCTTTCTGTCCACTCTGTGCCTATGAAGGTGCAGTGGTTTCTTGATGTTTAGTTGTCATTGTCATGTTTGTGCTGTTGCTGCCATCCTGAAACCACCATTTTGTGCCTTTGATGTAGCTCGTCTACACAGCATCAGTGTCTAACAACAGCACAACAGAGGCAAAGAACACTGTGGTAGGGTTATACAAAGCAGAAAATATATATGAAAACAAGTTAACATGTGACAGAAACATTCTTTGAAAAACATATGAGTCTGAAACTTGACATTTTTTAAACTTAAGTCTTCTTTACACTCAGCATATTCAAAAAGACATTATTGAAGCTAAAGCTTCATTTCCACTGAACAACATCATCTTAAAAGTTGACTTCATTTAATGTCATGCACATGAGGAAGTTTATGCATTATAATTAAACTGTGGCTTTCTTCCTCATAGTCTTGTCACATATTACATTCCTCATGAAGATGAACTGAGGACAAGTTTTGAACATTGAAAACGTCCCTGTTGTGCTTCCTCAAACTCTTGCCAACCACAAAAATCTGAGTCTTTACTTAAATCAGGTTTGACTTTCAAATTGGCAGAGACACTTAAGGACACCCTTTGTTGAGCTCCTGATTTGTAAAAAAAAGATACAAATCATTCATTAAATCACATTTCTATTATGCAAATCACCGTCATTATGAAGACGTTCCTGCAGTTACTGTTAAAGACTCTGATTATTTTTTTTCCTCCGACTCTTTGAAATAGCTGATCTGAGTCCATGGGTGAGTCAAGGGTTCACAGTTAGTGTACAAATGTCTGTGATAACAGCAAGTAAAAGACAACAGAAGCACAGATAACAGCTGAGAATTTGGAGAAATCTCATTTTCATTTTCTCCTCTCAGACACACACCGATCAGATGCTTTTAGTCTGCGCATGCAGGGTGACTGCTACCTGGTCATTTACAACCAGTGTGACCAGCCCAGGTGGGCCACAGACACACACACTCAATGTCAAATGAAGGTGTGTCGCCTTCAGCTGACAGATGACGGCAGACTGGTGGTTTACAGAGAGTCTGAAGAAGTTTGGGACTCTGGAAACTCCAAAAGCAGGAAAATATGAAATAATTTTATGATATTATGAATCATCTAAAAACAAATATTCTGCAAGTCGGAAGAGCGAGTTACAGTCAACCCGCATGCAATGTTTTCCAGATCCAAACAAACACAATCATAATTAATTAATGTGTCTTTTCTTGCTTTTTCTTCATGTGTTTTTGCTTTGTTCATTATTGCATTGGTTCAGCATGCACATGAGTTAAATTAGAAAATATTAATGTAATTAACTGAAAAAAAATGTGGATTTGTTTTTGATGTTCCTCTTTGATCAATGATTTTAAAAAAAATATTCTGATTAACCACAATAAATGTAGAATTGAAAGACTAACTTTTGCAGGTAGATTATTTTTAGGCCAGAAGTTTAGTGCCTGCTGTCTGTGGAAAAAGTTAAATTTTAATTTGTTTAATACATTTTTTTATTTGTAGTGCCAGAATGAAACTTGTGAGAGTTGAGATCACAAATACTATCGCAATGGTAACAAATCACCACAAGATGTCACTCTACTGCAGTATAGCGTAGTAGAATACTAATCTACCCACTGTAATTTCAGTATCCACATGTTTATTTATCTAACTATAGTTAAACGGAATATTAGTGTAAAATGTACTTTGAATATTTACATATTGTTCCTCTCAGAATTTTACATCTAAATACAAACATTAAATGTATATCTTAAGATCACACAGAACACACAGTGTAAATACTGTCGTCATCTCTCAGCGTGTCTGTCATCATGTGAACTTGAACCACAAACAAAGGTTTTAGTTAATAACAATTTAGACTTAGACTTTTCCTTATTGTCATTCTGACCATGAAAAGAACAAATGACAGTACTCAGGTCTATGTGTTTTAAAACTAATAACTCAATTACCTATAGAATTTATATATAAAATAGAATAAAAACTGGTATAGAGACTAATAGACAACAACCAGGCATACAGGGCAGTGAAAAGCAGCATATTTGGCGAGATTAGCAGCACTTGAAACAGACAAAAAGCAGCTTGAAGGTGACAGAAGTTGCAAAAATCACTTGTCCATCCTCTGCAGTGCCTTCTTCTCAGCTACTGTGCAGCTAACATACCACACAGTGATGCAGGAAGTCAGTGTGTTCTCCAACACACCTATAGAAGGAGCTGAGGATGATGGAGTTCAGCCCTGCCCTCTTCAGTTTCCTCAGGAAATAGAGGCGTTGGTGAGCTGGGAGTGTTAATACGTCAGGTCAAGGTGTTGGTTAGCTTTACACAGAGGTACTCCGTGGATTAAAAGAGGAGGGGGGCAGTGCTAGTTTTATGGAAATCCAAAATCATCTCTTTTATTTTGCGGATGCTGAGGATGAGGTTGTTGTCTTTGCACCACATTCGCAGTTCCTTCACCTCCTGCCTGTACGCTGACTGGTCTCCCTTAGTGATAAGTCCATCTGCGAACCTTACTATAAGGTCAAAGTTAAATTTAAATTGATGAAAAAGGATTCATGAGTTCTTTGATTGACTCACTCTTAGAGAATTAAAAAACTTTTTTTTTTCCTTCCTGGAATGAAAGAATTTAAGCTGCTAAAACCAAACATGATCAATAAGATCTGTGTGTAAGATCTGCTCCTCCACGCCAAACAGACACTCATATACATTCAGACTTGAAGATCTAAGACTACCACACATGAAATCTTAAAACTTGGACACACACACACATATATATACATACACAGTATATATGTTTAAGTTTTATATTATATATATATATTAGGGCTCTCAGCCGATTAAAATTTTTAATCATGATTAATCGCACTAGTGTCCTGAGTTAACGCGCGATTAATCGCAATAAATTGCAGTTTTTTTTACCTGGCTCTATATGTAACTTAACAAGATATTTATTGTGTTTTTTATACTCTAGAAGAAATTGGAGAGGACAATAATAATT